>CAUYQV010087037.1:0-22113 GCA_963574575.1 Galagoides demidoff | reverse complement strand
TTTCACAGGTGGGGCGGGGGTGGGGGGGGGGGGGGATAGCTGGCGTTGAAGACGGTGTCCAGGAGCCACATTGGGGGACGTTCGTGAGTGGGCGGCCCCAGCGGTGGGGGGGGGTGTTGGGTGTTTGTGGTGTTGGGTTTTGGTTACCTTTATAAACGGCATTGGGGCCCCCCCCCCCCCCCCCCGCCCCACCTGTGAAATTCTTGGGAGTTGTTTTCACAAATTCACTCAAGGGAAAGCTGTGAAGTGTGAGATCAAATGACTTGTTCAAGGGCTCCAGGCTTGTCAAGAGTGGCCTTGGTTCACCTGGAGACTTTCTGACATATGATCCAGGACTCTTTTAAAAAGAGCCTTGTTTCAAGCTACCTGTGGCTCAAAGGAGTAGAGCACTGGCCCCATATACCAGAGATGGTGGGTTCAAATCTGACCATGGCCAAAAACTAAAAAAAAAACCCAGGGAACTAAATTGTTTTTTTAGGGTGCTACATTTAATAATAATAAATAAGCAAAAGGAGGGATAGAAGAAGAAGGGAAAATAGATGGAATTACAAAAAAGGACAAAATGTCAATGTACCCAGATTTAAAAAACAATTTAATCCAATCTGTTCTTTCTCTGAGACTGAGCAAGAACAAGACCTCATCTCTATTAAAAATAGAAAAATTAGCCAGGTGACATGGCAGGCACCTATAGTCCCACCTTCTTGGGACACTGAGGCAGGAGGATTCCTTGAACCCGGGAGTTTGAAGTTTGCTGTGAGCTATGCTGACACCATGGGATTCTAGCCCAAGCCAACAAATGTGAGATTCTCTGTCAAAAAATAAACAAATAAATTTGTCTAGCATTGTCAAAGATGCCATTTTATTTTATTGCCAGCTTGAAACAGGGTTTTATTCTGTTACCCAGCCTGGAGTGCATTGGCATTATCATAGCTCACTATAGCCTCCAACTCCCAGGCTTAAGTGATTCTCCAGCCTCAGCCTCCCAAGTAGCTGGGGTTGCAGGTGTGCACTACCAAGCCCAGCTAATTTTTTTTTATTAAAAATATTTTTTTTTTGTAAATATGGGGTCTTGCTGTTGCCCAGGCTGGTTTTAAACTCCTGACCTCACGCCTCCCAGCTTGGCCTCCCAAAGTACCAGCATTCGGCATGAGCCACCATGCTCAGCCAAAGATAGTACTTTAAATAATCATTAATGTTTCCAGAGCTCAATCAAAATCCAAAGACCCTTGTAGCATTTCAGGTGAGGTGCAAGTAAAGACTCCACTGCAGGAAGATACAAAATGCAAGCGTTCCATCACCTGTAACTAAACCTGGTGAGCTGTAAATTCAAAGAGCAGGTAAATGATTTGAGAGCCTTTGTGCCTCCTATGTCTGCAGGGATACAATGGGGCCAAGAATGAAGTGATAACCAAAATAAACAAAGGAACAACCAGTGTAATTATCTGAAGAAATTGGGAGAAAGGACCACAAAAATTACTTGGCTACTTTAGGCAGGCATAATTAGGCATTGGTATCTCCATTCAGGCATCCTGTACTCAATTACATTTGATTGGACTACTGTCCTAGAAAGACAGTAAAAATAAAACAAAAATTGAGAAATCAGAAAAGATTGCTTTATGATGTTGATGTACTGCCTACTGTGCTAAGGAGGCAACTAAGATTGCTTTGTATGACTACTGTATTAAAGAAATGATTGGTTTCAGAGTATTTTACACGGGCACCTGAAAGATAGTTAAGGAAATAGATATTTGGGTTCATTGAATTCTATTTTAGAAGTCCTATGGTTGAGCCTGGCTGTACCTGAATCACACTACAGAATCTGATGCACGGCTCGGCGCCTGTGGCTCAATCGGCTAAGGCGCCAGCCACGTACACCTAAGGTGGCAGGTTTGAATCCCCAGCCCGGCCCGCCAAACAACAATGATGGCTGCAACCAAAGAATGGCCCGGCATTGTGGCGGGTGCCTGTGGTCCCAGCTACTTGGGAGGCGGAGGCAGGAGACTCGCTTGAGCCCAGGAGTTGGAGGTTGCTATGAGCTGTGATGCCATGGCATGCTACCCAGGGGGATAGCTTGAGGCTCTGTCTCAAAAAAAAAAGAATCTGATGCACGTAAAACAGTTGGCAACCATCTTATTAATAATATATTAGCTCTTAGACTGGTGAGGGTGGCTCACATCTATAACCTTAGCAGTCTGGGAGGCCAAGACAGGAGGATCACTTGAGGTCAAGAGTTCAACATCAGCCTGAGCAAGAGCAAGACCTCATCCTCTACAAAAAAAAATATATATATAAAAATTAGCTGGGTCTGGTGCTACACACTGTAGTCCCAGACACTTAGGAGGCTAAGGCAGGAAGGTGGCTTGAGCCTAGGAGTTTGAGGTTGCAGTGAGCTCTTCTAACACCAGTACAAGCTAGCCTAGAGGGAAAGACCATCTCTCTAACTATATATATATATATATATATATATATATATATACACATATATATATACATATATATATATACACATATATATATATATATATCTTTCAGCTAAGGGAAAAAAACAACAATAATAACTCTAGTCTAATGTTCTAAGGTAATGGTTGTGAATACCGTACCCGATGAAGGCCAAGTAATGCTCTGGAAAGTGTTATGCTATAATAAGTGCAAAACGCAGGATGTCAGCTTGCACTTCCCCTGTGATTCTGATAAAATCAAGACATCTTTGTCTATGAGCAAGAGGAAAATGAAAGTGCAGGGCACGAAAACGTTGTGTGTTTACAAAAAGTTCAGGACGTGAAAACACCATTTATAAACTATCTGTACTATTATAGCAATTCATAGTGATATAATATAATCATATATAATATCATATCATATATAATAATATCATATCATTTAATGATACTAAAAAGATGTATGAGAAAAACTAGGTATGTATTTGAATGTGCCACATTCATAGATACAAATACACGGCTCCTCCCAATCAGAATTACCTGGAATCTCTCACTAGTTCAATCAGGGAAACTAGGAAATAAAACCTTGAGCATTAATCAATCAATATTTGATTGTCTGCTATGTACAAACAGTGCGAGAACCTAGAAGCAGAGGAGGAATAGTGAGCTGAGCACCAATGGGTCCCACGCACATTGTTTGCAGCTAAGTGCCAAGTAACACAGAGCTCACTAGTGCTGTCCCAGACATGCAATCTACTTGATGTGGGCTCACAGAAGAGGGAGGAAGGGAGGAGTAAGAAGATTTCAAAGGAGGGGTGATACTGTGTCATTTCCCTGACGTATGTCTGTGAGGAGAGAGGCGCATGCACCTGTGTGTGTGCGTGCGCCTGCGTGTAAATGGGTTTCTTTACCCTTGTACAGTTACGCCTCTTTTTCTTGGTCCCATCTGTTCCTGGACCTGGTGAGGAACGCTTTCTTTGTTTTCATTTTTTCACGATTGACCTATGGATGGTAAAATTATTGTCATTTTTTACAGATACAAAAACTCCCTTTCAAAGCATTATAAATCTGTATCGGGTGGCCCCTGTGGCTCAGTGAGTAGGGCGCCAGCCCCATATACCAAGGGTGGCCGGTTCAAACCCGGTCCCAGCCAAACTGCAACAAAAAAATAGCTGGGCATTGTGGTGGGCGCCTGTAGTCCCAGCTACTCGGGAGGCTGAGGCAATAGAATCACCTGAGCCCAGGAGCTGGAGGTTGCTGTGAGCTGTGATGTCACAGCACTCTACAGAGGGCAATAAAGTGAGACTCTGTCTCTAAAAAAAAAAATAAATAATTTTTTAAAAAATCTATATCTAAGACCCTCTCTCCTAAAGTTTGAGAGCATCCCAAACTGAGGCATCAGGGTGCTCTTTCTATATCCTGTGCCAGAGTGAAGTAAATTTGGTATTTACTAACTTTAGCCTCTATGCAATTGGGGGGTGGCAACAGGTTATTCATTCTTCCAGTATTTTTTTTTTTAAAGAAGTTAGCTTTTATTCTTCAGTGTGCCAATCACTTTGGGCAGTAAGTTAGAAGGTGAGGCAAGCTTGCTAATTAACATGCCTTTTAAAGGATCTGACCTAGCAGCAGGGAAAATTAAATTCTAGAAAGAATAGCCAGTCATACGCCACACTTGTAGCATACCCAGCCAATGCGGAGAAGGGGTGGGTATGTGGAAAAAGACAAGGTTAAGTGATTTATTTTTAAGCCCTATATATTTATTGACAGAATCTCTCTCCTGTATGCACATGCTTCGAACTGAAGCTTTTAACTTGGCAGTGCTGTTTAAGCAAACAAACTCAGTCAGTTGAATGCAATGATTAACAGGAAGCCAGGGAGCTGACATAGTTACCACCAGCCTTTGGCTGGGAGAAGCCGGGGGTGAAGTCTCAGAGCGATGACTTGCAGAATGGTCACCTCACCCACCAGCGATTTCATTGTGCCGACAGGTGGACCCCATCGTGGAAGCAGAACCTCCCTGAGGCAGTTTGTTTTTGTGTAGGCACAGGTGGCAGATTAGCAGGGGACAGAGCAAGTGGTAGGGAGCTGCTTCAGAAATGTGTCAGAGAAAAGCGAAAATGCAACCTAGCGGTAAATGAAGAGGGAAGGAAGAAACAGGACAAGAGCTGTCAGTTGGAAGGACGCAGAACAGCCGCTCGGAGCTGCATCTATCAAGGAGATGATTCTGAATGCTGGAGAAAAATGTAAGTTAAACCTAGCCACACTCTGATCATAACCTCAAGAGACATTTTACTCATTTCCTGGTTTTGAATGATGGGTTCTTGGAAGCACTGTCTGTTTTGTGTGTCTCTTCTTACTGCTTTGATTTTTATATTTTTTTACAACCATGAGTTAGGGGAGAATAAACGTTTTCTGAGGGCAGCTCTGTCCAATGCTTCCCTGTTAGGAGAAGCCTGTCATCAGATTTTTAAGGGGAAGGTTTTTTACCTAACAGAAAATGCATTGAAAACTACCCTCGATGAAGCTACCTGTTATGAGTACAAGGTTCAAAGTCATTATATAACAGAACCACTCTCTGAAGAAGAGGCTGCGTTTCCTTTGGCGTACGTAGTGACCATCCACAAAGACTTTAGCACTTTTGAGAGGCTCTTTAGGGCAATTTATATGCCCCAAAATGTCTACTGTGTGCACCTGGATCAGAAGGCGACAAACGCATTTAAAGATGCAGTGAAACAGCTCCTGAGCTGCTTCCCCAATGCTTTTCTGGCTTCCAGGCTGGAGCCAGTGGTCTACGGTGGAATCTCCAGGCTCCAGGCAGACTTGAACTGCCTTCGAGATCTTGTCCCGGCCAAGGTTCCCTGGAAGTATGCCATCAACACCTGCGGGCAAGATTTCCCCTTGAAAACCAACAGGGAAATAGTTCAGTATCTGAAAGGATTTAAAGGGAAAAACATTACCCCAGGAGTGCTGCCCCCTGATCACGCCATCGGACGGACTAAGTATGTCCACCGGGAACTATTAAACAACAAACATTCCTATGTGCTTAAAACAACAAAATTAAAAACTACTCCTCCTCACAATATGACCATTTACTTTGGCACCGCCTATGTGGCCCTCACGAGGGAGTTTGCCAACTTTGTGCTCCAAGACCAGCACGCACTCGACTTACTCTCCTGGTCCAAGGATACATACAGTCCCGATGAACACTTCTGGGTAACGCTCAATAGGATTCCTGGTATGTATGTCTCTTAACGTTTGTTTTTAATGAACAAACATTGCATGGTTAATACTGAATAAAATGCTTAGAAAACAGTAAAAAAAAAGTTGATAATCAAACTTGTTCACAGTTTCAAATGTTAAATTAAACCAAAAATTTCACCATATTTCTGTTTACAGAGTAGGACACAAATCGTGCCTGTTTTACCAATCCGAAAACTGAGACATAGTAATTCCAAAGAGGTGGAAACTCAACTGTGTGATTTGAGTTTGCTGATTTACCAACCTGCTTTTCTGAGCCCATAGACCCACCCCAGATGGGTGCTGTGACCTTGACACAGGGCAAAAGATTGAGGGAACATCGGCCATACAAATGAAAAATTACACTTAATTCTCCTTTGTGTGTAATGGCATATAAAAGCAAGAATACATATGATAAAGTTTGAATGGCAATATGAACATTTTAATAATATTTTTGCCCCTGTGGAAGCGCCTTTCAAAATGGGAGCAGGATAAAGCTTTTTAAATTCTTCATTTTCAAATTCTTTTCCGGAATCGAAACAAAACACACAACCAGTAAGTGAATTCACCAATTATAAACCAGGTCTCCTAAGCCTGACTGATATCCTTTTATCCTAACTTGATTTTCTTTCTTTCTTTCTTTTTTTTTTTTTTCATTGTTGGGGATTCAGTGAGGGTACAAAGAACCAGGTTACATTGATTGCATTTGTTAGATAAAGACCCTCTTATAATTGTGTCCCACCCCCAAAAGGTGTGCCATACACCACACCGTCACCACCCCCCACTCCCTCCTTCCTTCTCTCTGCTCTCCCCATCCCCCACTCTCCACCGTGTACTTAATTGTCCTCATACCAGAATTGAGTACTTAGGTCTCAGTTGTTAACTAAATTAACTCCACTGCTCCTTCAGTCCAAATTCCAAATGATCTGAATAACCTCAGGTTGTTTCTAGTGCACCAACTCAGTTTTGCTGGTTGATTTCAAAATTCAGCTTTGCTGCTTGAAAATCAAAATTTAGACTCACAGTTCAAAGAGAAAAGTAACTATAATCAATATGAGAATAAAATTCATGGTCTCTTTAGATTGCTAGGTCAAAATGAGAGACATCTTATGATCACCTGGAGCTCCTAAAAATATTTAGGGCTCAGCCCACTTCCCAGAGAGGCTCCCTCCCTGGAGTGGACCTAGCCGGAGGTATCTGTACAGCCTCCAGGCGACTCTCAGGTCTGGCAGGGTGTGAACCATTGCAGATGCTTGTTTTAGATGTTGGTATGTGAAGCTGTGTAGACTTAGAATTATGTGTAAGTCTATGATTTTTTTCAGAGCTTCAAGGGGGCGTGTAATGGTAAAAAGAAATCAGGGCCCAAGAAAGTCAGGTAAGGGAGGCTATTTAAATAGAATTCTGGTGTCCAGAGTAAGTATAGTGAAAGCCCCACTGTCCTCTCCCATGTCACTCACAGCATGACAGACTCTTCACTTCTGGCCACCATACTGTATAGGGAAATATTGACAAATTGGCAAAGCAGGTTTCCACGAGAGCAGCCAAGCAGGTTAAAAGACCAAGCCCTACTTTTTTTTTTTTTTTTATATGAAAGAACTAAGACAAACAAAAAGGATATTTGATCTGAGAAAGACTCAAAGAAGGATCACTGTTTTCACCTACTTAAAAGTTTTGCTAGGGTGCTGCCTGTAGGCAAAGGAGGAGGCCAGCCCCATATACTGGAGGTGGAGGGTTCAAACCCAGCCCTGGGCAAAAAAAAAAGTTTTGCTCATGAAAGAGAAATGAGACCAATGATGTGTTTTGGAAGAAGAATCTAGGGCCAGCAGGTGGGAGATTAGAATCCCAGGGAGCTGGGAATAGAATGGATAGCTTCCTCAATGGTGAGCAAACCCAAGGCAAGCAGGGCCAGAGGAAATACCTGAGGCGAAACCTCAAGGGTTGGGCAGGAGTCTCTGAGTCTCTTCCCATCCTGAGAATCCAGGATTCTACTGAATGCATTGAATAGAAACCTAACAGTAACACCCGGACTTTCCAACTTTATTTACTGGCTCTGCGGAACTGGATTTTTATTACTACATCCCTCATGGGCAAGAACAGATCAGTACAGCAGTAGAAAACAAGTGCACTGATTCATGTCTCTCAGAACTAGTTTCTGTGCTATGCAAGTGGAGGATCCTTGTCGGAGGCCCCCCGACTGGTCCTGCAACTCTCAGGGACCTGGGACAGGCCTCTGCGTAGGAGATAAGGGAACTAGAATCTTAAGGGGCTCCTGCTAGGTGGAAATCTTTTCTATTGTGAAGGCCTTTCTAGTTCATGTATAGGGTTTGGTGGGGATGGGTATTTTGAGGTTGTTCTTGTTGATTGCAGAGATTAGGGGCTTATTATTAAGATTCTTGAAAAAAATAATTGGGCCAGGAAAAAAAAATCTCACAGCTGAAATGGTTCCAAGGGAAGCTACTAGAACAACACTGCCTGATAGGAATCCTATCACATGAGCCACCTATGTGATTTTAGATGGTCTGGAGCCACTTTAAAGGAAAACATCTTCTTAGAAAAAGACCAGATGCTTTGGGGACATTATTTCTTTGAACGAGGTACTGTAACAATTTCTATGAGGGAACTGAGGTTTGGAGAGTTTCTGTTACTTGTCCGAGAACACCTGGCTAATAACTGCCATGTCAAGGTGATTACATTTGTATTAAAGATGAGGTCGATTAGGAGATGAAATTTTTCAACACCGAATTAAGGACACACTGCAGGGGCAAAATGTTCATTCAGGTCTCAGACCTCCTGGATCCTGTCACAATGCAATTAGCTAAGACTCATTTAAAAAATAAATAAAGCAACCTGTTTAATGCTGATAAGTAGTTACAGTGATGAGGTCTCTTGCCTATGGTTTTATGCAAACCATATTTCCTCCTCGTAGAATCTCCTCTCTCTTTTCTGTGTTCTCTTCCTCCCAGCTCTTAAGCAATGAGCTGAAGGGTGAAATGGATTTAAATGATGTATTTTGTTTCACTCAATATATCCAAAGTGCCTATGGTCAGTGGTTACGATCATGCTGCTTTTGGTGGGACGGTCAGACAGCCCTGCCATCCCTGCAGTGTAGAGGAGCCAGCCATACTCGAGCCTCAGAGGCTCCATTTCTGCTTATATTGTGTTTGTCAGCTCCTGTTACCTTGTCTGAAACCCTCACCTCTGCTGCCGAGCTTCCACGTGAGATCCTCAGCCCTCTGGCTTTACCTCAGGGCTGCCAATTTCTGTGCTGCTGCACTGACCGCAATCCCCCTCTGTGTCTCCTTCACATCTTCTCAGGGAGTCTTTGCTTTGGGTCCCTTAGCCGCTGTCCAGTGAGTATATCTATTCTCACTCCACACCACCTCTTCAGAGACAGCGCCCCTTGGGTAGGCCACAGGTTGTCCACTCAGCTGTAGCCAAGGTGGCAAGCTTACGTGGTTTCAAAAAAAATGAAACAAATAAAATAATTTTAAAAATTAAATGAAATGAAATATTGAAACAAAACATGATCTGTCACCAGACCATAGTAAGTCCCTTAAGAAGTGGCAGGTCCTCTGAAGGCATCTCAGAGGAGAAGACTGAGTGTGGCCTACTCCAGCAAAGGTACCCAGGAGGAGAGTGTGCTGAAAAGGGGTTCGCATGTGGCTTTAAAGATGTTCTTGGCTCGGCGCCTGTGGCTCAAGTGGCTAAGGTGCCAGCCACATACACCTAAGGTGACGGGTTCGAATCCAGCCTGAGCCTACCAAAACAACATCAATGACAGCTGCAACCAAATAATAGCCAGGCGTTGTGGCGGGCACCTGTGGTCCCAGCTACTTGGGAGGCAGAGGCAGGAGACTCACTTGAGCCCAGGAGTTGGAGGTTGCTGTGAGCTGTGATGCCACAGCACTCTACCCAGGCTTGAGGCTCCGTCTCAAAAAAAAAAAAGATGTTCTCAGATAAACTTCACTGGGGCTGTGAAATCCAGCCTTTCTGCCCCGTCTTCTTCCTCTCCCTTCTTCCATCTTTCTCTCACTGCTCCTTCTTCACCCAGGCCACAATAAGATGGCATCCCTGCTAGTTTACATCTGACTCAGCCTAGGATGGCTTCCCTGTGGGAAAAAAAATTTCTAGGCCAGAAGAGCACATGTACTACTTTCTCTCTGAGCTAGTGATTATCCGCCTGTGAGGTGGACATGCAGTGGGTTGGGGTATTTTTTTTTATTATTGTTGTTCCAAATGTATTTCTTAGATCGAAAAATTTCAAAATTGACTAATGATTTCTGCTTCACTTGCTACAAAGGAGTATTTCTAAAAGGACTCCATGGGAATTTTAAATTCATGTTAAAACAAGAATGAATGAGAAAAGAGCCTATTCTAGGTTTGGGTGGGAATGGGAAGAAGAAGGAGTGCCAAGGTGCCCTGAGGGAAAGGAGCAGAGGACAAAGGACAGGGAAGGTAACTGGGACACTGCAAGTCTGGAGGACAGACCCTGTCTACTTGCAATTTGTTTTCTCCCCCTGGACAGCCCTGTCGGCACTCTTTGGCACGCGTTTCCACTTGAGCCCTTGACGTAGGAGGCTTATTGCCTTTCCATCTGCTGTCTAGTCAGTCACTATTTGAAACTGGCATATCCCATTAGTTCCCGTGTATGTACAAATGCAATGTTGAGGTGCCAGGTGCTGGAATAGCAACAGATGCAGCTGTAGGCACTGAGAAGGGCAGGTCTGAATCAAGGTGGCCTTGGGAGCTCATACTTGAAGCTCAGAGATGTGGCTGTGATCTTACCATAGCCAGAGGGAATTTACATGCCCAAGCCACTCATGCTCACCAAGCTTCAGAGACACTAGGTGTGGAAAAACATGCAGGGGAGGAAAATTTGGTAGGATAAATTGTACTCTTAGCTGGGCTTGAACAACCTCCATTTTCCTATCTGCTAGAAATACTCATTATTGTCTACTCCTAGGAAAGGAAATCAATGAATTGGTCTTTTCAAGAAAACACAGTCTCTTGCGAAGGTGGTAAGTGTCCTGGCAGATTTTGACTTTTGTAGACTATCAGGAATTCGGTGGCATTAGTTTTACGGCTACCCTGGAGGAAGGGGGGTATTGTTTACCTGTGAGTGGATATAACTGACCACTGTCTTCCCTCTTCACATGTCACTGGCTTGGTCTTTGGGCATTCTGTGGCTCACCCCCTAACTTTACTTTCTTCTTTCTCCTTCCCCAACTAAGCTGGACTCCAGATGTACCTCAGTTTGCAATGGGGTTACATCCTGAAAACCCACCGTAAGTTGAAAATGCATTTAATACGCTTAACCTACTGAACAACATAGCTTAGTCTAGCCTACCTCACCCATGCTCAGAACACTCACATCAGCCCACAGTTGGGCAAAATCATGTACAACACAAAGCCTATTTTATAATAAAACCTTGAATATCTCACAGGCTTTATTGAATGCAGTACAATGTGGAGTACAACCCTGGTGGCTTACTCTTGTAACTGTGTGGCTGACTGGGACCTGTGTCTCACTGCAGCTGACCAGCATGGTAAGAGAGTATGTACCACATATGGTTAGCCCAGGGAAGAAAATTCAAAGTACAGTTTCTTCTGAATGCGTATTGCTTCTGCACCATTATAAAGTCCAAAAATCATAGGGGAACCATTGTCAGTCAGGGACTGTATTCTTTGCTAGTTCTCTTCCCCCAGAGGATAATTCATACCTGTGTTACCTTGAAGTTAAATGCTAATAGGACATAGGACTCAGGGGACCTAGAAATTCAGTATCCTATATGTGTTACGTTAAACTTGCTAAAGTTTACGGAATAACAGGCTTCATTGCCGGAAGTTATAAAGTGACACAGAAGAAAGGAATAATACTGGAGATTTTGACATTTTATTGCGTTTTTAAAAAAGATTATAACTTCTCCAAATCAGAAATTATCCTCCTATGTGGTTTAATTGACTTATATGCATTTTATACATCCACATATATTATCATCAAAAATGGTTTTCATAGGCCAGGTATGGTGGCTCATGCCTGTAATCCCAGCCCTCCGGGAGGCAGAGGCAGGTGGATCGCTTGAGCTCAGGAGTTTAAGACCAGTCTGAGCAAGGCAGCCCACCTCTAAAAATAGCTGGGTGTTGTGGCAGGTGCCAGTAGTCCAAAGCTACTTGGGAGGCTGAGGCAAGAGAATCACTTGAGCCCAAGAGTTTGAGGTTGCTGTGAGCTGTGATACCATGGCATAAAATGACACTCTATCTCAAAAAAAAAATGGTTTGCATGGTAATGATAATGTTTATTCTTTGTTAATTACACCACCTTCTAAGATCTCTAAGGAATGAACAGAGACATGACCCTGTTTTAAAATTTCCTGGCCCTTTACATGGCAATTGCTTTTTTAAGACCAACACATAGCATCTCTTCCTTTGGTAACCTATCTTCATTTTATACTGAGGAAACTAAAAGTTGATTGAAGGGAAAGAAGAAAAATAAGGATTGGATGCAACTGCACTAGAGTCAGTGGTCATCAATCAGAATGCTCTTTAGATGTCAGTGGACCATTAGATGGGTTGAAAAAGTAATCTAAAGATCTGTCTCCTCTCTAGAGTCTCACGCTCGCTCATGGGATTTAGAAGCAGACAGGCCTGTGTTGAAAGACTGCTCTACCCTGCCTACAATCAATCCCTTTCACTTTGGCAAGATGCCACCTTTCACCAAGCCTAATTATTCATCTATAATCCTGGGATAAAATATCTCTTTGTAGGTCTATTGGAAGGATTAGAAAGTACAAGAACTGTGACTGGCACATGGTGAGAAATCGCTAAGTATTAGAGCGGGAACAGGTGAACTTCTCAGAGGTTGATTTTCAAGGATTTAGTGTCAGTATTCTATTAAATATCCTGTGTACAACTAAAACAAGACAAAATCCACAAACATTTGGCTTAGAAGGCACAAGGTATACATTTTTCTTAGAAATTGGGTGTTCGGCCATGTAGGTCTCCTCAGCTGTAGCTTTTCCTAGCCGTGTCGCCTGCCTATGGCCTTGTACTAGGCAGTAATATTCTTCTGTGACTAGTTAGAAGCCTCTCAACTTGCCGAGCTTCTGTCACCGTTAGAGCATTCTGGAGCCAATGACCTCCACAACCTTGTTGGTGCTGTCCCTTGGTTCTGGAATGCTCTGAACTTTGCAGCTCGCTCTGATCAGTTCTTATCAGGATCTGGTCATTCTTCCTTCTCTGGTGAGGCCTCCTCCAGAGCATGGCTCTCTATTGCTGGTCCCCACCCCTCTCACCGCCACTGCATGTGAGAATGTGAACTGAATGGCTAGCTGTCCCCAGGATGTGGACTTTAGCCTCATTGCTAAGTGGGGTTCCATTATAACTTCAAGTGGAGCAGCAAAGGAATGGCAAAAAAAGAGTTACTGTTCTGTGTGTTTACTAAAATGTTCTCAACACATGAAGAAAACTCTCCTTCAGCTTTGCAGAAAGTTTACTTTGTGATTTTTCCATTTTGGCTTACCTCAGGGCAGAAATCAAGCTTCCCCCCCCACCCCACCCAACTTACACACACCCTTCCCCACTCTCACCAGCTTTTCCAAAGAGCAGACGTCCTTTGCTACTTAGGCTAAACCCATTAGAGAACACTTGGAAGTGTGGTGGACCTGTGGGAATTAGTCATCTGATGGCGAAGATCAGTATAAGTTACCTTCTTAATGCATTTTGAGGATTGAAGTTGGTACATTTTGGTTCAGGTCTAGAAAAGTGAAATCAAGAATTAAAGGAATTTTGCCAGAGTAAGTTTGGCCTTGAGAGGCTTTGATTTAAAATCTCCTGACCATGTAGTTAAAGTGGTTTATTTAGCTCTGACTTGAATTCCCTGCATAATTATTATTCCCCAAGCAGACCTCTTTGCCTTTATACCAGTTTCCCCCTAGGCCTTTCTTTGCCTGGAAAAAATCCCAGTTATCTTCTAGGGACCAGCTGAGCTGCTCTGAGCTCAGAGTTCTTTGACAACCCCTTACCCCCAGGAAGAGCTGCTGTTTGTCATCTCTGCCCCTGGTGCCTTCTCTTTTCTTTTCTCTTCACTTCTCTGATAACCTTTATTTTCCTGCTGGGAGGCTTGTGGTTTAATCATCTCTTGGTACTGACAGAAAACAGAAAACAGAATTGTAGAGCCTCAGCCCACACAGTGCTTTGGTGTTGGATAGAACTGAAATTCTCCTTATGTCGATAGTATAAAATAAAGCTGGTAGTGTTTTCATACAAATCCAGACATTTTCTACCATCCCAGGCACCGACAGAGCTTATAGTAGATCCACAGAGTTAGGGCTGTGTTTTGAGCCCCCGTGTTAGGCACTAGAAAGTTTCTCCAGAAGTCATATAAATCACCCTTATCGCACAAGTTTTTACAATGCCAGGCACTGGACTAATTATCTTTCTTCCCCAAAGGTAACAGCTTTATTGAGGTATAATTTACACTACAAAATTTATGAAGTATAATTGACGTACCATGAAATTCACAAATTTTAAGTATACAATGTCATGATTTTTAACATATTTAGAGTTATGCAACCACAATCTCAATCTAATTTAGAATATTTTCATCACCTCAAAAAGAAACCTCATGGGCTGGGCGTGGTGGGTCTTGCCTCTGGGAGTTTTAGGCGGGAGAATCCCTTGAGCTCAGTAGTTTGAGACCAGCCCAAGCAAGAGTGAGACCTCATCTATATTAATAAAGATAGAAACATTAGTAGGGTGTTGTGGTGGGCGCCTATAGTCCCCTGTACTCGGGAGGCTGATCGCTTGAACCCAGGAGTTTCAGGTGGCTGTGAGCTGGCCTGATGCAATGGCACGCTCGCCACGGCAACAGATTGAGACTCATTCAGAAAAAAAAAAAAAGACAAAAACCTTGCGCCTATTCATAACCACTTCCCATTTCTACACCCAACCCTTTTCTGTTTCAATCGATTTGCCCTTTCTGGACATTTCATATTAATGGCATCATACAATACATATTCTTTCATTTCTGGCTCCTTTTATTTCCCATCTTTGTCTTATTTTGGAGGTCCATAGCATGAATCTGGTGCTTCCCACTTTATATGGCTGACTAGCGCTCTGTGGTATGGCTCTACCACATTCATTTAACCATTCATCCACGGACGGACATTGGGGTTGTTTCCACTTCTGGCTATTATGCATAATGCTGCTAGGACATAAACATTAGCATAAACAGATGAACAAGTCTTTGTGGGACCACTTGTTTTCATTTCCCCTAGGTGGACACCAAGACTGAAATTGCTGATCCATGTGGTAACTCTATATTTAACATTTTGAGGAACTGCCAAACTGGTGTCCAAAGGGCTGTAACGTTTTCATGCCCACCAGCAAGTGCATGAGGGATCTAGTTTCTCCGTATCTTTGTCAACACGTGTTATTGTGTTCCTTATTTTAGCCCTTCTAGTGGGTGTGAAGTGGTATCTTCGTATGGTTTGATTTGTGTGTCCCTAATTTACAATGACGTGGAAGCATTTTTTATGTGCTTGTTGGCTTTTGGTATATCTTCTTAGAAAAGGACTGGTAAGTGCTTTGGGGGGGGGGCATTATTTCTTTGAACTGGGTATGGCTACAATTCCCATGAGCAAACTAAGGTTTGGAGAGTTTCTGATACTTGTCCGAGGACACCTGGCTAGTAAGTGCCAGGGTCATGATGATTACATTTGTATTAAACATGAGGTCGATTAGGAGATGAAATTGTTCACCACTGAATTAAGGACACACTGCAGGGGCCAAATGTTCCTTCAGGTCTCCGCCTCCTAGATCCTGTGACAAAGCAAGACTCATTTAAAAAAATAAATAAAGCACCTGTTTAATCCTGATGGGTAGTTATTAGGATTAGATTTCTTGTTTGTAATTTTATATAAACCTTATTTCCTCCTCTTTTAAAAAATCCAATGGCTACAACTCCCTCCTTTCTAATGAAATACCATCTCCTTTCTCTGGTCTGGTTTTCTTCCTCCCAGCTCATAAGCAGTGAGCTGAGGATTTGTGCTGAAGCCCTGTTAGTGCTTTTGTGGCTTTTACTTTTTGGATTTTTCCGTTTCACAGTATTTGCTCGTCGGCTGTGGTCTGGGTTCTCGTATGAGCTCATTCGCCTGTGCTGTCTACATTTGACCCGCCAGAAATGCAGGAGGGGGTTGTTTACATCCACATCAGGCCAGCTCAGTTCAAGCTTCCTTATCGATTTGTGGTGCTTCAAATACGAATTCTTGTGTGACTGAGCTTGACAAGTTCAGGATAGTGTCTGACAGGGTTCACGCTCATTTGTTTTTAACCTTGGAGTATTCATAAATATCTTTCTAATTTTTTCCTTATTAGGAGCGAATGAGTGTCACATTCCTATAATGTTGCAATCCTAACCTGCTAGCACTGGTGAAAAATCCTAACAGTTTTTATGGAGGGTAAATCAGTCCCTCTTGCAGAATTTTTCCATTCAACGACTGAGCCAGGGGAAACTGTTTTTAGTTGCTTTTGTGACTTTACAGGGTTCAGGCCTGGTGTGCGAGACTCATACAGCAGGCAGAAGCCGGGAGTGGGATGGAGCACAAGGCTCCCCTTGCTTTCTAGCTTCCAAGCGGCAAAAGGAAAAGGCAGGGTTAGGAATGAAAGCAGTGGTGGTAGTAGGTCACTCTTGACAGGATGCAGGGCCTGAGAATAGAAACCCGGAGTGTTCTGAAGTTTGCAGGGCTCCGCACAGCCTCATTTGGAGGGCGGCTAGGAACAGCTTGGCCTTTTTTTCAATGTGTGTGAAGTGTTTTTAGCTTGTTCCCAAACTGTTTTTCTGTAACAGCAGCCTCTTTTCTTACTACACTTTGTACCACATTTCTGAGCTTTTCCACTCACGTCTGTGCTAATGTGCTGCAACAGGTTATAGGTCGGCTACATCCTGCTCCTAAAAAGGATAAGGCAGGCCAAGCTCGGGCATTGCGGCCCTTTGGCCAGATACCTCTTGGCTAAAAGCCACTTTGCCCAATTTTTTTTTTTTTTTTTTACAGGTGCCAGACAAATACAGTTGACCCTTGAATGACACAGGGATTTGTGAAACTAACAATCAGAAAAATCTGTGTGTAATTTTTCACTCCCCCCAAAATGTAACTATTAATAGCCCAGTATTGATTGGAAGCCTTACCAATAACATAAACAGTCTATTAACACATATTTTGTATGTTGTGTGTATTATATATGTCTTCATAGAATAAAGTCTGTTAAAGAAAAGAAGATGTTAAGAAAAATCATAAAGAAGGCTCGGCACCTGTAACCCAGTGGTTAGGGCACCGGCTTTATACGCCTGGGCCTGCTAAATGACGACAAATATAACAAAAAAATAGCCAGATGCTGTGGCCGGCGCCTATAGTCCCAGCTACTTGGAAGGCTGAGGCAAGAGAATCACGTAAGCCCAAGAGTTTGGGGTTGCTGTGAGCTGTGATGTTACGGCACTCTACTGAGGGTGACATAGTGAGACTCTGTCTCAAAAAAAAAAAAAATCTCAAGCTACTCTTAATCATCCTATCTATCTTAATCATCCTATCAACCTTCCTATCTGAGACAATTTCTCAGTCTGTCTTTGTCTTCCAAGACCTGTTTTTGAGGAGTGCAGGTCTGATGATTCTTCATTATTGGATTCAGGTTATGCCTTTGGGGCAAAGGTATTATCCCCACAGGGATAACAACTCTTTATCACTTGGTTAGGATAGTACCTGGCCACATTTCTCCACTGAAAAGTTAGTATTCTGGATTGATTATTAAGTAATTAGTAGGTATTTGTGGGAAGACACTTTGAGATTATTTAGACATCCTCTTGGTGGTTTGTGCCTGACTCAGTTATTACTGTGATAGTTACCAAAGCATGATTTTTGTTTAAACTTCATCCTTCTGAGTTTGTTTATTCCTAGGGCTTGGATTCCTAGTTTAGTTAACGGATTACAATCCATGACTATTTATTCTTTCTTTGCTCTCACATGGTCCCAGATGTGACCAGTGGGAGCCCCTCCAAGCTGGCTCCGGTGTCCTTTCAAAAAGGCTCAATCATTATTTTTGGCACAGGAAATGTTCCAGGCTAATCCCATACTTCACATGCCCAGTCCCGGAGCCCTCCATCTTTTCCAAGAAGCCCTGATTCTACTGAATAGAGAATGGTACTTAGAGACCAAGATCTGAGCACCAGACACATTCACTGCTGCACGAGTGTCATTACCTCTATGCTCTTTCTGGGTTAGAACTAGGGGAAAATATATATGCACGTATACGCATTAATGTCTGTCTATATGCATGCCACCTGCTGCTGCTCACACTTACAGGCACTAAAAATACACATTCCAATTCACACACTGTCTCATACTCACACATTCGCATGCATGTACACATCCATATCCTAACTTTTTAAAGACAGAATCTCACTCTTTCCCCCTGGGTAGAGTGCTGTGGCATCATGGCTCACAGTAACTTTAATCTTTTGTCTCATCCTCCCAAGTTGCTGGGACGACAGGCATCCATCACCATGCCCAGCTAGTTTTTTCTATTTTTAGTAGAGTAAGGGTCTTGCTCTTGCTCAGCCTGGTCTCAAACTCCTAAGCTTGAGCAGTCTGCCCTCCTTAGCCTTCCAGAGTGCTAGGATTACAGACAATAGCCACCCCACCTAGCCTTATACTTTAATTTTTAAAGTATATATTAAAAGCCACCAGTCCACACTGATATCTGCCATTCCAGTCCAACGACATGCCATTTATTCTTCTACTTTCTTCTTTGGTGGTGAGAAACCTGGCTTTCATTAACCTCAGTCTTTTCACTCAGTTTTTTTTTTGGAGACAGAGCCTCAAGCTATCCCCCTAGGTAGAGTGCTGTGGCATCACAGCTCACAGCAACCTCCAACTCCTGGGTTTAAGCCAGTCTCCTGCCTCCACCTCCCAAGTAGCTAGGAGCACAGGCGCCCACCACAACACCTGACTATTTTTTTTGGTGCAGCCATTATTGTTGTTTGGTGGGCCCGTGCTAGATTCAAACCCGCCACCTTAGGTGTATGTGGCTGGCGCCTTAGCCACTTTAAGCACAGGTGCCGAGCCTTCACTCAGTTTTTGATTCCCAGTCTATGCAACCCCATGGTGCCCAGCCAAAGTCCCACCCTGCACCATGCTAATCTACCTTCCACCTGAGCTGCAGCTTTAGGGAGAGAGAAGGAGCTCTGAAAGAACCATGATACCTTTGTGAATCTGTTCATGTTGGGAGACAGTTAAGCTGTGGTTATTATCAACTGACTATATAAATTCAAAGTCCAGCTCTTATACTGCCTGACCTTATGTTGGACTTCTTTAAGTCTTACTTGCTCATCTGTAAAATGGGAATAATAAATAAATAAATGTGCCTAATTCACAAGGACAAACATTTGATGATCATCTATACAAAATAATTATAAGTATTTTCTCAGTGTTATCTTTTATATTCTATTGTGTTGATCAGGGCCCAAGCAAGAAATAGCACAGTCAAATCAGCCTAATCAAGAAAGGATTAGGCTAGGCTGGATGGCTCACACTTGTAACCTTAGCACTCAAGAGTTCAAGACCAGGCTCGGCGCCGGTGGCTCAAGTGGCTAAGGCGCCAGCCACTTACACCTAAGGTGGCAGGTTCGAATCCAGCCCGGGCCTGCCAAACAACAATGATGGCTGCAACCAAAAAATAGCCGGGCATTGTGGTGGGCCTTGTGGTGGGCGGCTAAAAGAGTTCAAGACCAGCTTGAGCAGAATAAGACCCTGTTTCTACTAAAAGTAGAAAAGAAAAAAAAAACTAGCTGGACCTCATGGCAGATGCCAGAGGCTAAGAGAAGAAGATTGCTTGAGCCCAAGAGTTTGAAGTTGTTGTGAGCTGCGATGCCACAGCACTCTACCCAGGATGAAAGAGTGAGACTCTGTCTCAGAAATAAAAGAGAAGAAAAGAAAAGAAAAGAAAAGTAAAGAAAGAAAGAGGAATCAATGTAATTTTTGGATCTATGTCATTTAAGTGTGCTGTGGTAGTTTAACTATATAGATTCAAATGTGCCAGGAGATAAAATAGTTTTCTGAAAGAGAAACAGAAAAGCTTAACAAAAGGACGCTAACTGAACGTGTGGGTAGCGTCGGGGGGAACTATAAGAAATACCCAGGACCAATGAAAGTGTTAGTCATATCTAGGTCTGATGTGGGGAGTTGGTGGAAAATGTGCTGTGGACAGAGGGCTGCTTTGAGAAGAGCTGTGACTTTCAAATTGGGTCAAAAGATACAGATATCCTGCTGTGAACAGCAAGAAAGGAGCTGGGGGAAGGAGCTGGGTCCACTGGCAAACAGAACGGATGATTTAAGAGGGTACCAAGAAGTGTGAGTGATGACACTGTCAGCAGACTTTGGGGGCTACAAGGACCCCCACCTTTGTAATGAGGAAACCGAGATTTACACCTCTCTCTTCTCCTTTGTTGGCAAACCCAACCAGAGCCAAAGTCCATATGTGTCAGCCCTCTTGCAGGGTGGACAAGACAGGGGAGGAGACGTAAAGGGTCACATGGGAGATTTTTCACTGCAGTGATCTAACTTTTTTGTCAAACTGATTTTGATGGAATGCTGGTAATAGTGTGTCAGTATATTGTCATCGAGATAGTCCCCAGCCTCATCTTCATAAGAAAAGTAAAACATAAACAAATTTAACAAAGTGGTCAAGAAAGTAGGTGTGAGGATAGAGGGGAGTCCAGGAAACAAGAGGGTAAAATCTAAGCTCCTGTCCCTGTTCCCACCAAGTGGGAACAGAGGAAGAGGTACTTTGGGCTGGGTGAATTGTTCTCTGCAGAAAGAGATGTAACAATGGCACATGAGTACTTAGTGCCTCGAGATTACTTGCGGGTGCCTGTTAATTAGTCAAGGGTCAAGGCTTGGGATTCCAGGCCAACCTGGGGTCAAGTATACCCTGGATCATGCCTTCTGCATGTGACTGGTCAGAACATGCAGAAATGTGATCACCGGAAGAGGGGGCTGAAGAGGTGAAATTCGGAGCTGAGAGGTAAAGATTTGATCAAAAGGTTCTCTGAGCAATAAAAACGTTGGAGGGAAAAGGAAAAAATGTTGTAATGTTCCCAGCCTAGGCGTGTTCTCAATATTAATGATGAGTGACTGAATGTGAGAGGACAAAAAGATACATTGGAAAAAGAAAGGCACGCGTCTGAACCACAGGGAGCACCACTGACCTTTTGTCTCAGGATTTCTCCATGCAGCAGATCTGGGCCTTGATGCAAAGACATTCCTGGGCCTCCCGGATGAGATATGGGTTGGTACAGGAACCAAGAGCAAGAGCTTGGGAGCAAAGTCACGCATGTTCAAGTTCTGAGTCTGTCCTTACTAGCTTGGTGACCTCAGGGCATGGTGAGGGGGCAGGTGGCGAGAGCAGTGACCTTGTGAGTCTCGATTTCCTCATCAGGAAAGTGAGGGTCATTTTAACCCCCCATGTCAGCTATCAGCATCACCACTCATCCCTCCCGGGGCCCTATTGTAACATCCATTTTGCCTGTTAGTGCAGCCCCCTCTCTGTCTTCATATAATGTAGGTCAGTGATTTTCAACCAGTGTGTTGTGGCACACTCTTGTATCGTGAGAGGATCTTAGGTATGCTGGGAAATTTTTCAAAGATCATTAATTAAATTATTTTCAAAAGAAGTTCAAAGCACAGTAAGTATATTTTTTTGAGTCTTTTTTTTTAATCTACATAATTTTTTTTTTTTTTTGAGACAGAACCTCAAGCTGTTACCCAGGATAGAGTACTGTGGCATCACAGCTCACAGCAATCCTCCAACTCCTGGGCTTAAGTGATTCTCTTGCCTCAGCCTCCCAAGTAGCTGGGAGTATATGCACCCACCACAATACCCAGCCATTTTTTGGTTGTAGTTGTCATTGCTGTTTGGCAGGCCCGGGTTTGATTCGAACCTCCCAGCTCTGATGTATGTGGCCAGCGCCTTAGCTGCTTGAGCTACAAGCACCGAGCCTTATCTATGTAATTTAAGTGTGCTGTGGTAGTTTAACTATATAAGTTCAAGTGTGCCAGGAGATAAAAAAGATTGAAAAACACTAATCTAGACGGTAAGTGCCTTAAATGTGGGCACCAGTTCTGTGTTGATCAGAACAGATGTCTGAATTAAGCTTTACCCACCTCTTTTCTTTTTTTTTTTTTTTTTTTTTTTGAGACAGAGCCTCAAGCTATCCCCCTGGGTAGAGTGCTATGGCATCACAGCTCGTAGCAACCTCCAACTCCTGGGCTCAAGCGAGTCTCCTGCCTCCGCCTCCCAAGTAGCTGGGACCACAGGCGCCCGCCACAACGCCCCGCCATTTTTTGGTTGCAGCCATCGTTGTTGTTTGGCAGGCCCAGGCTGGGGATTC
>CAUYQV010087036.1:0-12513 GCA_963574575.1 Galagoides demidoff | reverse complement strand
AGAGGTGGTGTAGCCTAATTAAGTAGTTGAAGGAGAATACCTGAATTTCAGTAGAAACCTTTTACCTATTATGGGAGCTGTTCAAGGGACTGAAACTTATTACCTATTATGGCAGCTGTCTGCCTAAGGTGTCTCAATCAACGGCTTAATGGCTGTGCAAGCAGGTGTGGGGGAGGAAGCAGGGAGTGGCCCTGCAGTTTAACAGAGCTTATGCAGTAAATGACAAAATGGCACTGTCTGGCCCTTACAGGATTTTAATACATTCTATGGTTTAAATTCATCACAATTATTATTCTTACTGATGTTCAAATTGTCCTGTATTTGTCCAATATGATCTGTGTTCAAGTTGGGTCATTTTGACCTAACTCCACTTGTCTTTGATAACTGCTTTGCTTTTTGACATAACAAAATGTTCCAGGTTCATCTTACATATTTCTTTACCAAGACCAAGAATTAGCCATTGCTCTAAGAAACCCAGTTTATGTTCAACTACTCACTCTCAAAATCATATTTGTGAGAAATTTTCTTTTTTTGGAGTGTTAAATTTTTTTCTGATTATTATAGTAATATTCTTTTTGACAGAAAATGCTGAAAGAGATAATAAATATAGAGTCACTGATACCACAATCCTGCGGAAATAATTGATGTTAACTATTTGTCTCCTGAACTATCTTTCCATTTAAAATCCCATACCATGCTTCTCCTTTTTCTAAATAGGAGAAAAAGAGATTATGGTACAAAGTAGACCACATTTTAAACATTTAGGCAAAACAAGTTGAATAAACTTTTCAACTTGTTAATCATTTTTTAAAAATTCCTAATATTGGCTCCTAAACATCCAAGGCAAACTGGAATATGTGGAAAAGTTTACATGTGGGTAATTTGGATTCCGCAAAAGCTTTTTTTGCTACCATGATTGACAGATGCCTAAAATTGTCTGCACAATTGCGGTAATGCACTGGAAGGCAAGCAAAACCCCATATATTTAGTGGAAGTGAAAAGAGGCCGAATGAAAAGTCAGAACCATAGAGTATGTCTAGCTTTTCAGCCTTTCATTTGTAGCCTATATAATAAAGCTTTTACAATGGTTAAAGCTGAGATTTGGAATTGATGGAGAACTATATAAAGCCTAGATTACTGTTAATGTACCTGGAGTCCAGCTCTACTTACAGGGCTGTCATTGCCTCCAGTGAAAAGGCTTGTTTTTATTTTTTTTAAAGATCTTTAGTAACTGGGAAGAATAAGAATAAGAATGGTGATTTCTCCATGATCTATACCAGCATTAACCATGAAGTAGAAACCTTTGTCATTGACAAAATAATATGAACTAATTGTCTAAGTAAGTGGGGGAACAATACCTTTGTTCCCGTAAGTGATTCCAATATGAAAGCAACCTGGGAACTTGTTCCTTTTGCCTCCCATATCATTGGATTCCTCCTCACCTGCAGCTTCTGTGAAGGAGGACCAAAGTGGCATTTTCTGTTGAGCTTTGTCATGCTCCCTTTTGCCCACAGATACTTTAATGTCCAAGGGATTTTTTTGTGTTTATGTCTAATCTTTGTCCTTTGTTTACAATCCAATTGATTAACTTAATGAATTTATGAAATGTTTAGCATTCTTTTAAACAAAATAGCAAATATTCCTCCAAATCACTGGTTCTCAAAGCATGGTTACCAAATCAGCAGCATAAACAGCCCCTCAGGGAGCTTTTTAGAGATGCAAATTCTTAGGCCTCCACCAGGATCTACTGAATGGAAGGTATGGCTGACTGTGTTTCATTAAGCCCTCTTGGTGATTCTGGTGCATGTTCAAGTTTTCATTGCTTTAAACCTTCACCTACTACACAGACAACCAATAAATCAAGTTCATGTTAAATGAACAAGTTGCCTCAACTGTTTAAACTTTGATCAAAAACTTCATCAAATGCTTTTAAACACGTAACTTCCTCTCAAGGCTAGCATATCAAATTTCCATTTTCTAAGCATTTTACAAAGGAAAAAATACACAAACATATCACATTGGTTATAGGGCTGATTAATATTTTGACAACAAGCCTGGGCACAATGCTATCATAGATTTGATTTTGTATCTTACTCTTAAACTTCTTTTTTATTTTTGAGACAGGGTCTTTGTCACCCAGGTGGCTGGAGTGCAGTGGTGCAATCATAGCTCACAGCAGCCTCAAACTCCTGGGCTCAAGCAATCCTCCCTGCCTCAACCTCCCAAGAAACTGAGACTACAGATGTGAGCCACCATGGCTGGCTATTTTTTTTTTTCTGAAAAATGGTCTCACTGTGCTGCTCAGACTGGTCTTAAACTTCTGGCCTCAAGTAATTCTCCTGCCTTGGCTTCCCAAAGTGCTGGGATTATAGGCATTAAACCACCATGTCTGGTCTTAAAACTCATTTCATTCTTACTCTTGCATGGTCCTGGAATTTAGGCTTTTATAAATTGCTGGCTTGTTGGGAGTTCTACAAGAGACCATTTTTTAAAAATTATTTTTTATTAAATCATAACTTTGTGTATTGATGTATTTATAGGGTTCAGGGTACTGCTTTGATATACAATGCGAAATCTTTACATTGAACTAAGTAACACATCCATTATACTTTTCATTAAACATTTAACCAAACAGAAATGCATTTTTAAAATGTAATTAGAGTAAACAAGAAATTTATAAGAACCAAAACAAGAATTCAAATATTTCACTATTCTATCTACTTTCCTCTATTTTCCCTAGACTCAAAGGCTTCTAAAAGTCTTTTTATTCAAAGCCACTACAAAAGCAAAACCCAAATTATTATGCAAAAGACTAATGATAAATAGACAAATAAGTTAAAGGACCCCAAAATTAGGGATCCATTTCTGTACTCTATAGAAATTCTGCCTAAAATGTTGAATTACAACTATTCAAACTTTATAAAATGGCATTCAGGCTTGGCGCCTGTAGCACAGTGGTTATGGCACCAGCCACATACACTGAGGCTGGCGGGTTCAAACCCAGCCGGGGCTAGCTAAAACAACCATGGCAACTGCAACAAAAAAATAGCTGGTTGTTGTAGCAGGCACCTGTACTCCCAGCTACTTGGGAGGCAGAGGCAAGAATATTGCTTAAGCCCAAGAGGTGGAGGTTGCTGAGCTGTGACGCTTATGGCACTCTACCGAGGGTGACATAATGAGACTCTGTCTCAAAAAAAAAAAAATGGTATTCAAATTATTTGTAATTTATATTTTCATGATTTTTACAATGTGGTTTTCTTTCTGACATTACTATATACTTCAGTATTTTAATTCTGTTTTTTTTCTGTTGGCTATGCATGATTTACACTCGTTCCACATTAGCTGCTTCTGTTCTAACCTTCAAGATGCTAAAACTACCACCTGCCCTAAAGCTTAGATAAATACCATTCTATTATCTAAAAATGACATGTTGTTTAAATGATAAAGTTGAAAAATAAAATATAACACAGAGATTCCAGAATTTTACAGTAATAGATAAGTCAGCCTTTCCATATTTAAATGTTCCAATGGTCAGATTTTTTAATTGAAATTTAAATTCAATTGAATCTAATTGAATTAAGATATTTGAAGATCTATGTAGTTATAAAAACAATACAGAGTGATAGCTTATGCAGTTTTCCCAGTTTCCCCAAATGGTAACATTCTGTAAAACTATAGTACATAACGAAGGTATTGCTACTGATACAATCTACCAATTTTAATTTTATTTTCCTAAATTTACTTTTACTCATTTGTATGTATGAATGTGTATTAAATACTGTACAATTTTATCACCTGTGTGGGTTCATGTACCTACCACCAGAATTGAGAGCTGAATAGTTCCAGTAAGAATTCCTTGTATTGAATTATCAGATTAAGTAACTATCCAAAAATTTTCCTTGTATAATTCTAAAATAAGGGAAAATTTGTGTACTCACCCATCTGGCTAGGGCTTCTTTGATTGTTGTTGCTTTTGCCTTTAAGAAAAGAAAAAACAAGCCTGTCTCTATTGGCATGATTTATTGATTCAATTTTCATGCAATAATTACTAACTTTGATTTCTACCATTAAAAGGATTGATTTCTTTCAGAATTTATATACAAAGAGAGTGTTGGGGATGTTTTAATTTCCTGAAATGTGGGTGGTGCCTGTGGTTCAGTAGGCCCCATATACCAAGAGTGGCGGGTTTGTTGTGAGCTGTGATGCCACAGCACTCTACCGAGGGTGACAAAGTTAAAAATCTTGTCTCTAAAAAGTGGGTAGGGCGCCTGCCCCATATACCGAGGGTGGTGGGTTCAAATCCGGCCCTGGCCAAACTGCAACAAAAAAAATAGCCAGGCGTTGTGGCGGGCGCCTGTAGTCCCAGCTACTCTGGAAGCTGAGGCAAGAGAATCTCCTGAGCCCAGGAGTTGGAGGTTGCTGTGAGCTGTGCGATGCCACGGCACTATACCTAGGGCGATAGGGCGAGACTCTGTCTCTACCAAAAAAAAAAGAATATAAGAAAATCATATAATGGAGTGGTTCTCAACCTTCCTAATGCCACGATGTTATTTTCATTGTTACAAAGGGGTCGCGACCCCACAAATTGAGAACCGCTGATATAATGCTTCATCCACACTTGGTTTACAAAAAGTACATAGCTTTCAACACTTAATATTAAAATATATCTTTTTTTTGAAACAGAACCTTAAGCTGTCCCCCTGGGTAGAGTGCCATGGCATCACAGCTCACAGCAACCTCCAACTCCTAGGCTCAAGTGAGTCTCCTGCCTCAGCCTCCCAAGTAGCTGGGACTACAGGCGCCTGCCACAACGCCTGGCTATTTTTTGGTTGCTGCAGCCGTCATTGTTGTTTGGCAGGCCAGGGCTGGATTCGAACCTGCCACTTAGGCCACAGGTGCCGAGCCTAAACTATATCTTATTCATTGATTCTAAGCTCTAAATCGTTTTCACATTTTAACACTGAAATTTGGATGCATCTTATAATCAGGAACAATTTACAATTGCTGTGGCCAAATGGCAGTGGTAAAGTCTTAGAAAAACATTAACCATTTTATTTCATATACACATATTCCATGTTTATAAAAGATGACTGACATAAGATAAGAATTGATATATCTAAATATATTTAAAAGAATTCTATCAATGAATACAAAATAAAAATTCTAAATGATAAGAAAGTGTTTGTAGTCTAGGTACAGTGTCTCACGCCTATAATCCTAGCATTCTGGGAAGCCAAGGCAAGAAGATTGCTTGAGCTAAGAAGTTTGAGACCAGCCTGAGCAAGAGCAAGACCCCCATGTCTAAAAAGAACCTAAGTGTTGTGGCAGGCGCCTGTAGTCCCAGCTCCTTGGGAGGCTGAGGCAAGAGGATCACTTGAGCTCAAGAGTTTGAGGTTGCTGTGAGCTATGACTACCGAGGGTGACAAAATGAGACTCTGTCTCAAAATAAAAAGAAAGAAAGAAAAAAAAGATTTCATATTAATAGAGGGACTTCACTCAGCAAATGCAAGCAGTGTAACCTGGCTCATGGTACCCTTGATGATTCCCTAACAATAAAAAAAAAAGATTTCAAATGCATTAAGGATGCCCTCTATCATTGCTACTGCTTAACATGGTACAGAAAGTCTTTGTCAATGTTATGATAAAAAGAAATAAAATTGGAATGATTAAAAGGAAAAATAAAATCGTCACTATGTGCAAATGATCATCTATATAGAAAACCTAGTAGAATAAACTGACAAAATGTTAGAGCAAATGAAGTTCAGCAAGTAAAGAACACCACTGACAAAGTCAGCAGTAAAATTGAAAGATATTTTCAATGTGAAACCAACAAAGGACTAATATCTAGAATACACAAGGAATTTCTAAAATTCATAAAGAAAATGGAAAAGTTGGCAAAAATATGAACAGATAATTCACAGAAACTGAAACCCAAATGACTAATAAGACTATCAAGAGGTGTCTGAATTCACTGAAAATCAGAAAACTGCAAAATATACAACGGGACACTAAATACACCCTCAGATTGGCAAAAGTTAGAAAGTCAGAGAGCATGTAGAGAAATGGAACTCTCACGCATTGCTGGAGAAAGCTAACATTGGTTGAGCCATTCTGGAAAGCAGTTTTACAATGTCTAGGGCAATTAAGATCCTATGAAGGAGCAATACTATTCCTGGGTGTGTTTCCCAGAGCGATCCATAAAAAGGCACATTTTTGCCACATTGTTTGTGGAGGCCCAGTTGGAAGCAATCTAGCTGTCTATTGTGGCAATATAAATTGGTATAAGGTCACTGATTCCCCTATAGATAGTAGAAGTCAAAAATTCAAGCGCCTAAAGGACCAAGAGGACATCATTAATGGGTAAAGCTGGCTTGGTAAGCATAGAGCCCACATAAAGAGGATTATCTTTACTTCGTTCCAGACAACTGTTGGGGGTGAGAATAAGGGAAAAAAGTTACCCTAATGCTATACTTCTTCAAATATAAAAACTTCCTTAATTGTAAGTAACACCCTTACTTTATGTATCATTGAAAAAGAAAAGATGCTGCCAAATATACGACACTATATTCTGGTAAAACTAACATGTAAAAACCAGTATGTCTAATGGTAAAACATAGTATTTCTGACTTTTCAGAGATGCCAAAATCTGGGTTTTAATGTGAAATAAGATCATTTTTAGGACATTTGTAGCTAGTATTTTAAAAACTGAAATACCATCTGGGCCTATATTTCTGGAGGGTCCTAAGTCTAGCAGTGTGCAGACTCAGCTAATGCATGCAATTATAGTCATGCAGTGCATGATGACATTTCAGTCAACTGTGGACCATATTTGTATATGCCACACGTATTCTATATTTGTATAATACCATATTTGTACTGTACCTTTTCTATGTTTAGAAAAATAAACAATATTGCACTCTAAGTGCATACAGTATTCAGTAACATGCTGTACAGTTTGTAGCCTAGGAGCAACAGATAGTACCATGTAGCCCAGGTGTGTAGTAAGCTATACCATCTGGGTTTGTGTAAGTACAGTCTATAATGTTTGCAGGACAAAACTGCCTAATGATGAATTTCTCAGAACATTATCTCCATTAAGTGATGCACCACTGCAGTAATTCTGATTCTCTATTTTTTTTCTTTTTTTTACAGTTTTTGGCCAGGGCTGGGTTTGTACCCACCACCTCTGGTGTATGGGGCCGGAACCCTACTCCTTTGAGTCACAGGTGCCGCCCTCTGATTCTCTATTTGAAATTTTTCAATAATCCCCATGGCTCTAACTTTCATAATTACTTGGGGCTGAATCTTTCTTCACCTAAACATAAACCTAGGTTCCAGAACTTTTAGCTTTCCTAGACAGTGGTTTTCAGCTAAATTCCTGTGGAATAAAGTAAGGAGAGCAAGGGGGAAAACTACTTTTAAAAGAATGGTATTTAATCTTGTGGTTGAGGGTGGACATGACTTCCTCATCATTTCAATCTCCTGGGCTCAATTTCTGCTCACTTGTATAGCATTTGAATCACAAAAAGAACACAATCATACTTATTTTTCACAAACATCTCCATCTGGCAGGACAATCATATACTTTGCTAAATAGCTTTGGCTGGGTCTGTAACCCTTTTTAAACTACTAGTTGGAACTACCAAGTATGTAAGCAAGGGAGTTCACACTTTAAGTAGCCGAGGAGCATCACTAGGTAAAAAAATTACTTCATAAAGAACTGATTGGATTGGTAGATTTCAAACCTAAGGAGGCAGCAGCATTTCTCAAAGTGTAGTGGGACATCCCCAAATTCTGGAATCACTTGAGGTGTATTGCACATTCCTGAACCCCCCAATCATATTTAAACTTCATAATCTACATTTGGACAAGTCCATACTTTTTCATACTGAAATTTGAAAAAAAAAATCCCTAATACAGAGGGTGCTGAAAAAATGTATACACTTTTTTTTTTTTTTGCAGTTTTTGCCAGGTCCAGGTTTGAACCCACCACCTCCGGTATATGGGGCCGGCGCCCACTCCTTGAGCCACAGGTGCCACCCCAATATACACATTTTAAGAAAGGAAAAAAAGTATTAAAATTATAATACCTGTGGATTGCTTGAGCTCAAGAGTTCGACACTAGCCTGAGCAAGAGCGAGACCTTGTCTCTAAAAAAAAAGCCAGGGGTTGTGGTGGGTGCCTGTAGTCCCAGCTACTCGGGAGGCTGAGGCAAGAGAATCACTTAAGCCCAAGAGTTTGAGGTTGCTGTTAACTGTGACCACTTGACACTCTGCCAAGGGTGACAAAGTGAGACTCTGTCTCAAAAAATAATAATAAAATAAACAAATAAATAAAATAAAACTGTAATACCTAAGTCCTGTTTGACTTCTGCAGTTACAAAAGGCGCTCAAACGTGACTTGTATTCATCTTTTGTCATCGGCATATATTGAGTATTACAATTTTCATCCAATTTTATCCTTTCTTAAAATGTGCATACTTTTTTGGCACCCTCTGTATACCCATCAGAGTGGTTTTACAGTGTTACCTAATAACTGCACTTACAGTCATTCAGAGAACAAGCTGGGTACATCACAGGTTATGAATGTTGCTGCAATAGGGGCTACACAGACCCTTCTGGTAACCAGCCCCTCCCTTCATCTCACCAGGAAGAAACTTAAATTACTCCTATGTAAAGAGACATCTTTAACCTCACTCTCCTGCCCATCACCATTTCCACTCCAATTCCGCACTTTTCAGAGAATTTGCTCCTCTTCGCCCTCCCTTTTCTTGTGTCAGAGTCCCTCCACCTTAACCCAAGCTCCAATCCTCCTCAGGCCGCCCTCACCCCCCACACCACCCCCTGCCAGGACTTCTTTTTTCGCCTAAGGCCTCTGACTCCACGGAGCTGGAGTCCGCTACCTGCTGCCTTCTGCTTTTAGAGGACACCACCGACCCTCAGCACGCCATGGTCACCCTTTTCCACTCCCAATCTCTTCTCCGCATTGGCTACAAGGCCCGAAGGGTACTCACCATTCCGGCGGTTGCTACTGTCACTGCTCTGGTTGCTAGGGCCCGCCGGGGTCAGTGCGCGTGCGCACTCCTCGGCGCTCGCCGCCGCTGCCATCCCCGCAGCGGTCCTTTCTTTCCTCTAGGGTGGCGCGAGCGGGGCATTATGGGACAGCGGCCCGACACCGAGGTCCTCCCGCCGGACTGCTGCTAGCAGTCGGGTGTCGGCCTGTGTCGCGAGGGTTCCAGGGTATAACCGAGCACAGAACGGTCAGGGGGTGTGCTTTTCCTTGCCCAAAGTAATTGTAGCTGGTCTGCAGTGACATACCAGCTTAAAGTTTAAAACTTAAGTATTTCCTCGTAACAGCTGCCCCTCTCTTAAAAGAAGGTTTTAAATTCCTTTCCCGGCCGGGCGCAGTTGCTCTCGCCTATAATCTTAGCGCTCTGGGAGGCTGAGGCAGAGGGACAGAGAAGCGGTCTCCGCTAAAAATGGTAAAATTAGCCAGATGTCGTGGCGGGCGCCGATAGTCGCAGCTAGTCGGCAGGCTGAGGAAGGAGGATCGCTTGAGCCCAGGAGTTCAAAGTTGCTGTGAGCTCATCTAATGCCACAGCACTCTAACCTGGGTGACAGAGTGAGACTCTGTCTCAAAAAAAAGCAAATAAATAAATTCCTCCCCCCCCCCCCCCCGACAGCTCTGCCTTTCAGGTCCTTTACCTGATGCAGAGAATAAAGTGCTTGTTGTCATTAACCTCCCTGGCCGACTAAGGATGCCCAAATTGTAAACTCCACCGAATTTTCTTTTCTCTCTCCCCCCCCCTCCGAGTCTCATTCTGTTGCCCAAGCTAGCGTGCCATTGATTGCCACAGCCTACGCTCACAGCAACCTCATACTCTCGGGTTCAAGTGATCCTCTTGCTTCAGCCTCCCAAGTAGCTGGGACTACAGGGATGTGCCCCAAGCCCGCTAGTTTTTCTCTTTTTTAAAAATTTATTATTATTATTATTTTTGAGACAAGAGTCTCACTATGTCGCTCTCAGTAGAGTGCCAGCTCACAGCAACCTCAAACTCTTGAGCTTAAGTGATTCTCTTGCATCAGCCTCCCGAGTAGCTGGGACTACAGGTGCCCGCCACCACGCTGGCTATTTTTTTGTTGTTGTAGTTGTCATTGTTTTAGTAGGCGCGGGCCAGGTTCGAACTCACCAGCCCCAGTATATGTGGACGGCGCCCTAACCACTGAACTACAGGCGCCGAGCCAGTTAGTTTTTCTCTTAGTAGAGATGGAGTCTCACTCTTGTTCAGGTTGGTCTCGAACCCCAGCACTCAGGCAATCCACCCGCCTGGGCCTCCCAGAGTGCTGGGATTACAGTTGTGAGCCACCTTGCCCCTCCTCCACAGAATTTCTTGTTTCTTTATCTCTAACCCTCCAGGGAGCCAGGGGAGTGGCCCAAAGCTCAGTTGAACATTTAAAATATCACAGAATGTTCATTTTCTGTAACCAAGCCCTTTCTCTCCCTCCTACTAAATTATCTAATCATTGTAAAAGGAAAAAAGATTCATACAGTGATTAGGGATATGGAGAATAAGGACACACAAATACACTGCTGTTTATAATTGATATAGCCTTTCTGGAGAGCTGCAGGCATTATGTATTAAAAGCCTCAAAAACTTTAGACCCTGGCTTGGCGCCTGTGGCTCAAGTGGCTAAGGCGCCAGCCACATACACCTAAGGTGGAGGATTCGAATACAGCCCCGGCCCACCAAACAACAATGACGGCTGCAACCAAAAAAAAAAAAAAAAAAAAATAGCTGGGCGTTGTGCTGGGCACCTGTGGTCCCAGCTACTTGGGAGGCTGAGGCAGAAGACTCACTTGAGCCCAGGAATTGGAGGTGAGCTGTGATGCCATGGCACTCCACCCAGGGGGATAGCTTGAGGCTCTGTCTCAAAAAAAACAAAAAAAAAAACAAAAAAAACAAAACTTTGGACCCAGTGGTTCCACTTCTGCTACTTTATCTTGAAGTAATAATCGCTTATTCTTTTTTTTTTAATTAAATGATAGCTGTGTACATTAATGCAATCATGGGATGCAGTGTGGTGTTTTCATGTATAATTTGAAATATTTTCATCAAACTGGTTAACATATAATCGCTTATTCTTCACAGAGATATATGTTTGAAGCTTTAATGATGTTAAGCAGGGACTAAATCTGCAGGTGGCAGGTATAGGCCAGGAGGCCGGTTCCTAGGGGAAGAAGCTGGGGGCCAATCAGGGGAAGGGACTGTAGGAAAACATAGTTAATGAAAAATCAGGAATCAGGTTTTGAGGTTTACACACCTTGTTCTGTAAGAACAACTGACAATCATTTGGAAATATCCCGTACATCACATAAGTCTGCCTCAGGATCAAGACAATAAACAGAAACCACCTCAGAGTCCTCAATGTCTTTCTCCACTCTCGGAGACTGACCTGTTCCTTTTTTTGGAATGTATTTTCAACTTTGTATAGCTCCTTTTTTGTAATAAAAATTGTTTGTGTGTGGCTCAGCATCTGTAGCTCAGCCGCTAAGGTGCCAGCCACATACACCAGAGCTGGTAGGTTCGAACCCAGCCTGGGACTACCAAACAATGACAACTACAACCAAAAAATAGCCGAGTGTTGTGGCAGGTGCCTGTAGTTCCAGCTACTTGGGAGGCTGAGGCAAGAGAATCGCTTAAGCCCAGGAGTTTGAGGTTGCTGTGAGCTGTGACAACACAGTGCTCTACTGAGGGCTCACATAGTAAGACTGTCCCCCCCAAAAAAAATTGTGTGGAATTGCTTCCTGTTTGTGGTCTCTCTGACCTACTGGTCCTGCTTATGATACTTCCAAGTGAGGAGCCAAAGAACCAGAACAACAGTCTGCCAACCGGGTAGACCTGACAGAGAAAATAAAAAAGAGAAAATAAACCCAAATGTCACAAAAGAGAATTGGTTAGTAGTATTGAATGTCCCAACAATGAAATAATATATTTCTGACACAGGAAAATAACTCCCAATGCTGGAAGCCATTTAAGTCCAAGTGGGTTCTTAGCTTTGCACAAGGAAGCACTCAGGTGCAAGCCAACAGTATAAAGTGAAAGTGAGATTTATTCAAAGACTATAAAAGTCTATTCCACAGACAAAGCAGAGGCTAGCTCTCCCTGCAGAAGAGAATGGGAACCCATACCTCCTGTTCCCCCTCTATTTAAGCAAGGACTTAATTATAGTCTAAACAAGGGGAGGAATATTCATGAGCAGGATCAATGTTTTCCTTGAATTAAGGTTACGACATCACCCCACTTTGACCAAATATGGTCAAACAGGAAGTGTTGAGGTGTCAAGTGAGATAGGAATAGATTTTCTTAGAAACTTTTTTTTTTTTTTTTTTTTTTGAGACAGAGCCTCAAGCTATCCCCCTGGGTAGAGTGCCATGGCATCACAGCTCATAGCAACCTCCAACTCTTGGGCTCAAGCAAGTCTCCTGCCTCTGCCTCCCAAGTAGCTGGGACCA
>CAUYQV010087035.1:0-29079 GCA_963574575.1 Galagoides demidoff | reverse complement strand
CTGCTTATCAAAGTTTGCATTGTTGATTAGTTGTTAGAACTAGACCACCATTGTTTGGACTTAATGAACAATGGTATTTTTTGGCATTGGCAGTGATGAAAACATTTCTTAACTGTCTCTCAGATGATACACATTGTACTGCGTGCTAGTGCTAGTTAAACAAGTGATGTCAACAAATCAGCTATTCAGATAATTTAGGTTATTTATTTATTTCATGAATTTAGCAGACAGTGCTCATATTATTTATATTTTATAGCAGCAGCAAAAAGTCTAGCACCAGCCTTGAAAGTGACACGACTTACGAGGTATCATTATTAAAAAAATATATTGCTAAGAAAAAGGTTAAATCTTGGGCATCAGCAAAAATCACAATAAAGAACAAATGGTTAGAAATATTTCATCATTTTGAAACAAACCATGTTCCATATAATAATGCACTAAAACTTGTGGGATACGTGCTGTCCTTACCAGGAACTAATGCTACGACTAAACTCGTTTTTTTCTACGGTAAATAAAGTGTGGACATCAGAAAAATCACAATTAAGTATTAAGACTTTGAAAGCCATTTTATGTGTGAAATATAATTTAACAAATTCTTGTGAAAAATTTCATGACCTTTTAAACAACAGCAGCAATCTACTAAAAAAATTCACTCAAATGAGAAATATGCCAAAGAATAAAATAATACAATACATAATTTTTATGTATTATATCTGTAAATTGTACTTATGTTGAAATTTTAAAAAATACATTACAGTACTATTTTTGCGTTCTATGAACATTTTTGTTGCTCCATATAGAACCCCCCCGCCCCCTGTCAATGGTGTCCTGCTTTACCAATGTTAAAATCTGGTCCCGTTACTCTAAAGTCTACCCCTTTTTTCTTTCTTTCTTTCTTTTTTTTTTTTTTTTTTTTTTTTTTTGCAGTTTTTGGCCGGGGCTGGGTTTGAACCCGCCATCTCTGGCATATGGAGCCGGCACCCTACCCCTTTGAGCCACAGGTGCCGCCCTAAAGTCTACTTCTTTATTATAAGGTGATGGGTGTTGAGGATTAACAAAAACTTTTAAAATCTTTGCCAAAAAAGAGAATTCTTGTGTAAACTCCTATAGAAGCTTAAACTGTCAGGTGTATCAAGGAACCTCATCCCACTTCAGGGAGGAAAAAGGCAGCAAAGTTTGTGAAACAATTGTTTTTCCAGGGTGAGTTTCTAATGATAGCAGACTCTTTGTGGCAATAATGAGTATATTGCAATACTGTTAGTTACTGAATGCAAAGGACGCTGCTCTTTATCTTTAGAAGTCATGTTGTGACCAACTTTAATGCTGAGAAGAAAAGGTAATAAGCAATTTTGTGATTGTGGGTTTTTCTTTGAGTTGAAGAGCACCTAGGAATGCCTAAGAGATGTTCCTAATGATCTAGATGATCTGACTTATCCCCCACATGTCTTCATTTTGGAACTAGTGATGTATTCCTTGTAAGGGATTCCCACAACACCAGACATTAATTTGCACTTACAGTCTTTGAAAGGAATAAGCTATCTCGTTATGCATAGCAGACTCCTTAGGTATACTTACTAATAGAGGTAGGAAGGAGCCTTTGATGAATTGATTTAGGTGCAGAACAAGTTAAAAAACCCCTCAGGGTGAGAGGAGAGAGGGAAGTGAGCGTGATGATGGCCCCTACCATAAGCTCCAAGTCAGGCCCAGGAGCTGACCTGAGAGTAGTAGGGGAGCTCCTATCTTCTCACACACAATCCTGGACAGGGGACGGACAGAAGCAAGATAAAGGTGAATATGCCTAAAGTCCAGTGCAAACAACAGTACTCCTTCTGAATTTTTCAGATTTTATAGGTAAAAATCGCTACTTGTATCCCTTTATGCATCCTTTTCCCCTTTCAAGAGCTGTACCTCAATCCCAGCCCACTTCCTTCCCGCTGCAATTTCACCTACAGCATAAAAAGGGAAACCACTATTTGTCTTGAGCTCTGATCATTACTTGGAGTGGAGGAATCAGACGTGTAGAGTACTTGGACCATTCACAGACATGGTAGACTCCTTCATGTCATTTTCTTAGTTATATGAGTTAAAACGTTCATACTCTGCTTTTAGAAAGATTCACTTGTACCCTTGTAAGATAAACCATAGACTGTACCCCATGATTGCATTAATGTACACAGTTAGGCTATAAGAAATAAAAAAGAAAGAAAGAAATGGTGGGCTCAACAATTTTAAAAAGTCTCTACTAAGGAAGTAATAATAAAGTACCCTTATATTAATTTGAAATAAATATTAAGCTTCTATTATCTGTTACACAGTGAGGCTGTTTAAATCCAGTTCTATTTTAGGATACTCTGATACAATTTCTGTCTCCCAAGCATCAATTAAAACAGCAAAGAAACCTGTTGATGTATTTAAGTTTTCCAGAAATAACAGTTTCTTTGGGTCTTCTTACATGCTCGTTTAATTCCACAATGTTTATGTAATTCCTTTTCTAAGAAAACTGACAAGGGCTTAGGCATTATAGACAGGAAATTATGGCCTGGAGATTGATATTCTAACAAGCATAAGTTACTTTCAAGGCAAAGAAGGTTAATATAATGTAACATCTGAGTCACTTTCTGCTTATTTCAACCTATGCGGGGTAAATAATATGGTATAATTTTAAAGCAGGTAACCTGAAAGGGTAGGATTTGACGGTATAAAGTGAAGTTTGATTTCAAAAGCGACCTTTCTAAGAAGGACATGTTCACAAACACGAATAAGATTTGGCATTTGAGGTAACATTAACTACGGGACGTCAGAAGTAGCGGCAGTCGAGGACAAGCAATGTTAGCTTTAGCAAAATGAAATTTGTCATCCCTCTGTGATTTAGATCTGCTATAAATAGAAACTGTTTAAAAGGTGTTATTTAGTAGTTTCCATTGTGCAGCTGTCTATTTAAATCATTTAATTTTGGCATCTAATCCAACTCCTGGTCTCCATCAGAGACAAATAAGAAACCATATGTGAAGGCATCTGTGGAAATCTTCCCTTTATTTATGACAACATTAGAGTGAGACTCTGATGTCAGTTACTTAACAATAATAGACGTTCCCTTGCACCTATAGTGCTGGGTTACTTGGGCAGATCCCTCACTGGTGTCTTATACCTACCGCTGTTTGCTTCATTATATACAGACGCACAGCAGTGGAGACAGTAATAGTCTTTCTTAATTAAATAAAGCTAAATGTTAATTAGTCCCCAAAATTGATTTATTTTCAGCCCATGAAACTTTTCGTAGCGAGCCTCTTGCTTTTAAAGAACAGGTTGTATTCTCATTTAGAACTTTGCATTTCCCCCCTTTATTTTGGGTTTGTGTTCGGAGTCTTGTGGTGGGATCTAATCGTCATAGAGAAATTATAGGTCTACAGATGTTTTCAAGATGTTCCTCTGTCAGTAGCAGATTATCCCCTGTAGCAAAATCTCATTAAAGTGCAATTTACAGAGCTCTGCTGATGTTGCCATCAACCAAAATTAAAGGCATTAATTTTTCAAAGTTCACAGAAGTCCTTACATAAATGATGTAGCAGTTTGCAAGAACAATTTACAGAAGTGTTATTTGCGGAATTAACCTACATTAACAGAACAAATGTTGTAAGGGTGGAAGACAGGGTTGGGCAGTGAAATTGCAGCTGTTCCCTTTTTATATTAGGTGCTTGATGTAAAGAAGTGTTGAAATGTAACAATGACTGCTTGCTGGGTGAAAAGTTGAGAAGGGAAAACAGATATTTGAGCAACCTAGCTAAAGAGTTAAGCTTACAGTAGAGCGATCACCAGTTGGGTACACCCAGTGAGACCTTAAATTCTACTTTGAAACATCTGTAGTCAATATCTTTTAAAATATTCTCATTTAGAGAATGAGTTTATGTAGCTCATGTTGTGAGTATTTCTCTTCGATAAACTGCCAAATGCTTGAGAATTTATTATCTGAACCTCAGTTGATTGCAGCTAAAATTATATACATAGCGTGTTCCTGGCCCAAGATATTAAGGTGTGACTTCCTCCTGGTAGGAGAGGTGCACTTTTTTCTACCAGTATTATATTTCTTTTTCGTATGTTTATTTTTCCTCTGACAAAATTCGTGACTCCTGAACTTAAAACATTTTTAGCTGAAATATCAAAAGGATTATGAGTTTCTGAGATTGGAAACAGGAAAAAAAAAGAACTTTTCCTTTGTTTCAGAACAGAGGGTACAGGTCTGAGAACTCATTAATCTTTACTAGTCTTTTTCCTTTCATTGCATTAGTTATTTCAGCTGGATTTGAATCTCATTGTATAAATGAGAGGCCTCATCAATCACACCTGGTCTCAGCCACGCTGTCTCTGAAAGGCTCCAGCTTTCTCCAGATCTCAGGGATGGGCTTTGGTTCAGGAAGTCTGGACGATGCTTGGTGGGTAGAGGGAACTGTTAGGATGGTATTTGTTCCGAGTAGATTTGGTCTTGACAGTTCACTAAATAGCAAACACAAGCTGTTTCTGCTCCTTGGCCAACCACTGGAGGTGAAACTGTTCCTAGTTAACAGGTGTGTGTGATGTCATACGATCACCCCACACGTGCTATTACAGCCCTGTGAATTCTTGTGGTTTGAATCATCTCATGCATGCCAGGCTCAAATTGTTTTGTTAGAACTTTGGGGTATACTGGTTTGATTATATAGTTTTTTTCCCTCTCCTATAAATATATACATATATATATATTTTGAGTAGGGTCTCATTTTATCACCCTGGATAGAGTGCTGTGGCATCACAGCTCACAGGAACCTCAAATTCTTGGGCTTCAGCAATTCTCTTGCCTCAGCCTCCCAAGTAGCTGGGACTACAGGCACCCACCACAACACACAGCTACTTTTTTTAGAGACGAGGTCTCGCTTTGGCTCAGGCTGGTCTCGAACTCGCTAGCTCAGGCAATTCTACCTGCCTTGGCCTCTCAGAGTGCTAGGATTACAAGAATCACCCACCTCACCCAACCCTCCTCTGTGAATCTTAATGAGTTCATGGACCTTTGTCAGGAAATTCACCCCTGGGTGAGTCACTGGGGTAAACATACTTATTAGATATCTTAAAACATTCATAGAACAACAAAAAGTTTTAAAAAATAATGAAAGAATAGAAAAAATAAGAGTATGGGGAAAAATTGGTATGAATACATTTGCTTTTGGTAAGTATGAAATTTAGGATTTTGCTAATGAATTCCATTGTTTGGAAAAGTTTCTTATCTGAAAATGACGGATACTCCAGGGACCACGTGGAATACGTGTCCACTGGCCTTTCTGCTGAGATTTTCAAAGAGGATATCAATTATGTTCCAGAATGATGGGGCCATCTGTTAACCAGGGGCTGATTTCAAATCATCAAATATTGGTAGGAACATTAAGCCCTGCTAATTTGCATAGTATCATTATCTCTAATACAAAAAATACATTTGGGAAAAAGTGAGCATTCTCTGGTCTCTAACGATATAAAGTATTAGGATATTCACTTGGGTACAGGGAAAGTCTTATAAGGTTTACAATGGGTAAGGTCTACAATTATTGCTCATATCTTCCCTGAGATAGTAAAAAATGGCAATTGTCACTTTATCTCTTAGATAATAAACATGAGAAACTAACACAGATGAATTACCAATTTTATTGACAGCCCTAAGTCCTAGTAAAAAATATTCTTTCATTTCTCCCTATTTTTTTCTTGATTAAATGTTTCTTAAGTTGTTTCAATAATGTTCAAATATATGATAGAAGAATCCTTTTTGTCATGTGAGGAAGGTAAGTAATTTTCTCATCTAGGTAAAGCTTTGTGCTTTGCTTACGGTAACAGCCTATGGAAATATTAGCTGAGTCATTTATTTTTATTTTTATTTGGCATTAAATTTTCCTTACTATTACAGCATCTCTCATTAAAAATACTAACCAATAAAATAACAAATCTAACATAATGCTTCTATGCTCAGTTACATTTATGCATCTAAAGTTTGACCATAATTATTTAGCATCAGCACAAACAAATTAGAAGTTCAGATACTCGTGGTTTAGTGAGTCATTGGAGAATAATAATATGTCACAAAACAATAATTCATAAAAGAGATTTTTTAAAGCATCACCTAACCAAAACAACATTGAAAAACGACTTACACTGTTTCTGAATAATACTAAATGTTATATGCATGACATTACTGAACATCCAGCCTTCGTCCTCTCATTCCTAAGTGGAGAAAAAAATGTTTTTTTTCATACTTTGTTGGTCACAACAATTTTTACTTCAAATAATAGATCCTGGAGATCCTATATTTAAGGAAAAGTCATTAGTTTGTCCTAAACTTAAAGTTTTGGGAGTTAACTAACAATGTGGATAATTGTTACACCTTGCAACTAAGGCAGTGTGAGCCCAGATTTTCTCCGAGATCAGCTTGTACAATAACTCAGTAGCCTCTCTCCAGTCTGATGGGGCCTTGCCCAGTCTAGTTCCCTATTACCCCAATAGTTAATTTTTAATCAGTTTCTTTTTCTTCCCAACCTAGTTTCCTTATTACCACAATAAGGTTTTCCGTAATTTTGAGACCCTCTCCAACTCTCTTCCTCCCACCACGGCCAGGAACTGTTTGCAGGACTGAGTAATTTTTTGATCTGAATGAGGGCTGTATTTTAGAAAATAAATAATTATACTTAATGTGAGCTAGATCAAACAAATGTCTGTGTCCAGGACAGCGCTACTATAGCAAAGCCATGAAGGACCTTTTCTTGAAGGAGTGGGGAAACTGACATGTATATAACCAGGGATCAAGAAAAACAGGGACATTCTAGAAGAGAGTGGTAACAAAGCATTATGGGAGTGCAAAGGGGGAACCGAATTCCTGCAGGAATTCGTGGCAAATGAATTGGGCCTGGAAGGGAACATAGACTTTCCACTTGGGGAAAATTGAGGTGGCAGAATCTTAGAATAAAGAGCCGTAAAAGAACATGATGAGTTCTATAGCTTTACAAAAAATAAGGCTTAAAATTAAGTATTCTTAACTAATGAATATATATACTACATATTTTGAGGTATTTATATAACACTAACATGTATTTTTTTCTTCCTAAAATACCTTCTTGTTTATTTTGTGTGTGTTTATGCCAAATGGTCATACATCACAATCCTATGCTGTTAGAAATAATATTAATTAGCTAATGTTCTTCAGTGCTTATAATTTTCCCTGCTTCCTGCTTAGTTTTATCTATAAAAATATTTTGGATAAATAGTATATTAGTCATATACAGTAATTTATCTTCTCTCTGTGTGTGTATGTGTGTGTCTGAGAGGGAGAGAGGAGAAAGGAGGCCGGGAGAGAGCGAACACACACAATTATTTTCTTGAACATAAGCAGTTGCTTAGCTATATGTAGGGAAAAGTTAAAATTGATTAATGTCTTAAACTATATGAAATAATTTATCTCCACATGTTCAATGAAAATTTGGACCGTGATGATGACTTAATCTCTTAAATAAGGCAAAACATACAGTTTGTATAATAGTTTAAAATTTCCATGTAATAAATAAGCTATTGAAATAAAATCTAACATAAAAAAATTAAACATGCTATTACCTTTAGAAAATATTTCAAAAACTAAATAGTATGGATCTAATATAACACTCAAGAATGACAAATGCCTTGCTTTGAAGACTCTTAGTTGTTTTTGGAGTGCAACAGGGAAATTGCTTCCAGAAAATATCTCTTTCTGACGTGAAGATTATTTAAAATGTGTCATTATATATAAGTCATCCAACACTAAGTCTCTTTGCAGAAAATTCTTTTACTACCCACTGGTCACTTCAAGTAGAACGACGCTCCTTTTGTACATGGTGCAAACTAACGTAGAGGCTTTCTTCCTCCCTTATTTCTATAAGGTGTTTTGAAACGTGACTTCAGGAAGTGTGTGCTGCTGGTGGCAATAGATAAAACCCAAGCAAATGTATCTTCACTGAATTTAACTTTTAGACACCAGGAAAAGCAGGATGGGCACTGACTTAATGATTGTAAAATCAGTCATTGACTCCACGATATGTGAATCCAGCAGCCATTTTGTTGCCTTCCCCTGGAAGCTGGCACGAAATGGTGGCAGGGGATAAAAATGCTTCCTACGCAAATATATGAACTAGATCATTGTGATACGTTTTTGACTAATTGTAAACTTAATTTTTCTTTTGCATTATTTCACCAGTTCAATGTGGACAAAGGAAACAGGTATTAAGTAATAATGAATGGAGGAGAATTATTATCTGAAATGTATGAACCAAATTATTGTTGGAGTGGTGGCATGCAACTTTGTGGTCAAACCAGGCTGTTTTTACTACTCTGTATTTATGAGCCCATAGCTTCAGTTTCCTCTGTTGTGACATGGGAATGATAAGAGACCTCACCTCATAGGGATTGTGTAATGATTAAAATAGGATAGCATATGTAAAGAACTTAGCACAGTGGCTAGGTCTTGATAAACCATCACAAATGATATTTTTATTAATGGCATAATAATAAATAATCTAATAAAATTAATGATAATAAAGTAACATAAAAATGTCAGTTGCAAAGTGGTATAAACTTAAATAGACTGTATCTACACATTCTTGGGGTGGATATTAAATCTCTGAAAACCTGTATTATTTAGTAAATGTTACTAATTTAAATAGAATTTAAGAAGATATTGTAGAAAGAAATTCAAGTTGGAAAAAATTCCACCTATTTTTTTTTTAACTAGGCTCTGAAATCAAGTCTTTTTGGAGAATATCTGACCCTAATACAATATGTGTTATTATTTTATATATTGTATTTTATATATGTCACTATGTTAAACTATTTTGAATTGCACACGAACCATATGGACACCCTATATATTTAATTTGAAATTGAACATCTCATTCTTTCAAAAGGCCATTTAAAAAGAAAAAAAGTTAAAGTCCAACAGAAACTTACCTCTGGTAAGATTGCCTTACCCCTAAGAATTATTTGCCACCTGTAGGGTGGTTCTTCTGCAATTCGAATGGACCTATCAATAAAGCTTCAAGTCCAGGACCATCAGGGTGGTGGACCCTTCATTAATATACACAAAGCATTTTGGTCTTCTGATGTGTGTGTGTACTGGTTACTAGACTACATAAAGTTCAAAAAACAGGCACATACGATTATAAGAAAATGATCTATCTCTATGTCTCTATATAGAAGATACTATATATAGTCTAATGCATATTTTAATATATATCTCATAAGTAAATATAGATGACCCATGTATATATATACATTCTTTAATCTTCACTTATGTAGTATATTTCTATAATATTTGGGGAAAAGGGGTATGTGTTGATATGCAGTTATGGTCCAGCTTTTCCCCTCATCCCTGTCTCGCAGTGTTGCTGATAATAACTCTTCTCTCAGTGATGAGTGTGTGGCGTCTGGGAGCTGTCTTTACTAAACTGCAAAGATTGGCCAGATAGAATGAACTCAAAGGATGTTTCATGCTTCCTCCTTTTTTTAGTCTTTTTCTTTTATTTCCCCCCTTTTGATTATCTCTTCTTTACTTTCCTTTTATCCTTTCACTTTGGCCTCTCCACTTTTTAATCAGGCTGTCTGTGTTCTTTGACCTTGTATGTGTCCTTCTGGCAATCATCATTACCTGTTTCATTGGTAAGTCCATTGATAGGAGGGCTAGTAAATAACATGAGAAATGAGGCCCCCCGGATCCACCTGTTCACCCCGTTCCAGCATGGCATGAGATGAGAATTCGGTTGATGAGAGCATTGCTGGTTCTCTCTGTAGGATGACAATTGTGTGAACACAACAATAAAACCCCTGTGTACTAAGTGACTTTCAGTGCCAGGAAACATGCTAAACCCTTTATATTGTCACCTCATTTTATGCATGTAACTCCAAGGTTAAAGAAGTTGAAAACTTAGGGGCAGTGTTGAGAGTGGCACTTAGATTGGAACCCTGATCTGTATAACTCCTTAACCACTAGGCATGATTGCCTCCATTTATTTTATTTTACAAAGCCTACATTTTTCCTACATAATATCTTAATGGCACTGGGATCAGTGAAATATGGAGCTTTAGCTTATGAGAAACAGATGTTTGAGGTACACGACCAAATGTTGACTCTAAGACTCATTTCCTTCCACATTTTTCTTCAGTGAGATATCATTTGGAAAAAGAAAAAAATTCTTACTTTGATTCAGTTGAGAATGCTATAACGGTTTTAAAGACAGGACATGTTTCTGGAAAAAAATGATTTATGATAGAGAAAGCGACAGGCTTTCAGAAAATTTAGATTATGAATTAATAACAAGAGTAACCCAGTGCTTTTTTTCCTAGGACGCATAGATGACTTCTAAAACACGGCAGTAAACAGCCTTACACTCGGATTCCAATCAGAGCAGAAAAACTAACCAGCATCAGGCAGCTTTCTGGAGTTGTTCTCTCTGTAGAGCCCTGGAATATTTGAGGGCATTGTGTTACAGATGTCAAAATCAATTTAATAATTGATCATTTAGGGAATAAAAATCTAGGTTATGGTTCTGCATTTAGAAAAACTAATTGAATAAATGACAATAAAGGGTTTTATTTTCATTTACCAGGTCTCTATAGAAATTAAAATGTAGCGTTCTAGAAGCACATGCAAATATTCAGTTTAATCTGAATTAATATGGGCACAATAGTATGTGCACACATTTAAGTATACAATTTTTATTATTGGAAAAATATATATTAGTTTTTAGACAGAAAGAGTTTTGGTTCAAGAACTGTTTAAATTTGTTTTCTTCTTCAGTGATTTCTAGCCTGATTGGTGCTTTTAAATGAAAATATTAATTAGTGAGACATCTTGTCTGAAGGAGAGGATTTCTGAGAAAAGACTTGCCAGATTATGTTATGCATGCTAGCCATTTGTACTTTGGAATTAATTTTTTTTGTTGTTCTGAATCCATTTGCTCAGCAATTTATTATGAAAATTTGGACAAGGTTATATTCTTAATCTTTGAGATGACCTTTAGGGATTTTTTAAAATTAAATCATAGCTGTATACATTAATGAATTTATGGGGTTCAATGTGCTGGTTTTATATACAATTTGAAATACTTACATCAAACTTGTTAACATAGCCTTCACTGCACTTTCTTAATTATTGTGTTAAGACATTTATACTCCACATTTAGTAGATTTGACATTTACCCTTGTAAAATGCACCATAAGCTGTTGTCTGACCAATTACCCTCCCTCCGTCCACTCATCCTCCCCCCGCCTTTCCTCTCCTCCTCCTCTTTCCCTTTCATCTTGGGCTGTAGTTGGGTTACAGCTTTCATAAGGAAGTATGGGTGCTTATATATTGGTTTCATAGTAGAGCTGAGTACATTGGATACTTTTTCTTCCATTCTTGAGATGCTTTGCAAAGAAGAATATGTTCCAGCTCCATCCATGTAAACATAAAAGAGGTACAGTCTCCATCTTTTTTAAGGCTGCATAATATTCCATGTCATACATATACCACAGTTTATTAATCCATTTGTGGGTTGATGGGCACTTGGGCTTCTTCCGTGACTTGGCAATTCTGAATTGGGCTGCAATAAACATTCTGGTGCAAATATCTTTGTTTAAACAGTGTTTTTGGGGTCTTCTGGGTATGTACCTAGTAGAGGAATTGCAGGATTGGATGGGAGGTCTATTTTTGGCTCCCTTTAGGGATATTTTAGATTTAACCCTATGTCAGATGTACATATTCAAGCTTATATTCCAGATCTTCTTAGAGGACATTAGGAAGCCAGTATTTCCTTCTAGGATGAAGAAAGTCTTACAGCCATATCTGTATGCAGAAGACTCCAGATAAGGAGCTCCACACAGGAGCTGATGTGGGCAGGGGTGTCATAGAGGCAGCCCAGCCTATATGGGTTCCTTCCCTTTACTGCCCCCCAACATCTATACTCTTTCCTGTTCATGACTTGCACTCTCAGCTTTTAGAATCTTTTCTGTGATATTTATGGGAATAATGGTGCACTGTCTCAACCTTAACCTAACGCCCAGGTTTTTTTATTCCATAAGTAGCCTGAGTAATCTTTCTTTATAGCTTCATGAACTGTATTTCCCAAGGTTCACGGTACTGAAATCACATCACTTATGTGCAAATAAGAGGCAGGAGATCTTTTGGAAAAAGCAAACGCCTGGGCTTCAGAAGATCTGAGTAATAATTTTGGCTAGGCTCTTGCCTACTCCTAGACTGGGGACTTGAATAAGTCAATGAACTCATGTTAGTCATGTCTCAGTTTTCTTTCTGCTAAAATAGAATTTTAGTGCTGGAAGACATCTTGGATTAAAGCAAGGTCACAAACTCAAGTATCTAGACTGGTGAGCCACAGAGAACTATGGGACCAAAAGAAAATGATCCTCATGTAATAAAAATATCTATTAAAAAATGTATACAGAAGTGGCCAACACATAAATAACATTTTGTGAAATTTTGTAATGGATATTTTGTGAATAAAGGTATATTTAGCTATAATTTCCCCATACATGGTGACTTTAGGGGCAACTTATGGGATACCCTGTATTTTCTTTCCCTACTGAAATACTTTATACCTCTTTCTTGTATAGTAACATGTCCAGCAAGTAAATCAACAATAAAGGCAACATGTTGGATGACTAGTGATCAAATTTTATAGCAGCATGAAGTGGCTATGTTGAGAAGAATACTTCTGGTAGCAGGCACCCAGAGATGATACCTCTGTAAATTAGCTGGCAAGAAAGGATGTTAAAAATCAACTAAAGATATTTCAGAGTAGGCCTTTAGAAAATAAAAAGTAGATGGCAGAAAACCTCTGCGTTACATACAAAGAGGCAATCAGTGTGTCTTGGGAGTTCTGTTCTTGGGATGTTAATTTCTTTCAACATCAGTTTCTCCATCTGTAGAGTTACATTTTCATAGCAATATTACTACCTACTTTGTTGGGGGTTTGTGAGGATTTGACAAATGAGATTGTGTATGAAAAGTTTGCCACATAATGAGCCCTGAACGAACATTAATTAACTGAGACGTGATGAACAAGAGTTCATTGACTTACGCAAGGTCCCTCCTTAGTCCATGAGTAGGTAAGAGCCCAACCAAAATTATTACTCGGATCTTCTGAAACCTGGGGCCTCGAGAAGAAAATTTAATTTAAGAAGATGTAATTTTTCATTCACCCCTCATTACAACTTGCAGTCACGAAAAATAAAGCCAATGAAAAAGTGGCTCTGTATTTGATTTACTAAAACATAAAACACAAATGAAATATATATACAAAAATTCCGTTTGTTTTAAAAGAGCGAATGGAGCTCTCTCCACCACCTTGCACTTAGCTCCACCTTCCATCTTGACATAGTATTAAGACAGTTTTGCTTTGTGCAGATTCTTCAAAAATATATATTGAAGGCTGAGACATATATACACATGGTGACTGCAAACTGACTAATACTTATCAAAGATTAGCCAATTATGAAACGGGGCTTTTGTTAAAATTGTCATTTCCTGTTTCCTACCTAGTGTCTTATGGGTTTAAACTGAGGGTTGTTGTCAGTGTTATTGGTCATTTACAAATAAAAATAATGTTGATTATATTATATTAGTATTTTTTTCCCTAACTAGGCAATGTACTGACTTTTGAAAAAGCATTTAATGCTATAAATGCCCATAATTATTAGAACAAAGGTCAGTTAAATAGTGAAACCATCAGATCCAAAATTTAAACTTTAGCAAAGGTACAGTCTCCCTAATTTAGGGACAATTCTAGGTCATTGCTTTTTGCTGTGATATGTATGTTATATATGCAAGGTGGGGCCTAGAGAAGAAAATTTAATTAAAGAAGATTTAAGTTTTCACTTACCCTTCATTACAACTTGCAGTCATGAAAAATAAAGCCAATGAGGTTCGGTACCTGTACCACAGTGATTATGGCGCCAGCCACATACACTGAGGGTGGTGGGTTGTAACCTGGCCCGGGCCTGCCAAACAACGATGACAAATACAACAAAAAAATTGCCAGGCACTGTGGCTGGCGCCTGTTGTCCCAACTACTTGGGAGGCTGAGGCAAGAGAATTGTTTGAGCCCAAGAGTTTGAAGTTGCTGTGAGCTGTGATGTCATAGTACTCTACTGAGGGCGACAAAAAAAAAAAAAAGAAAGAAAGAAAAGAAAAAGAAAGACAGCGAAAAGTGGCTCTGTATCTGATTTACTAAAACATAAAACAAAGATGAAATGCATGTAAAGTTAATTCCATTTGTTTTAAAAAAGCAAATGAAAACTCTTCTTCTCGTAAATGTGCAGGCATTGTGAATTTCAACATTGTGCAATGTAGTCATCAAATTAAAGTCTTAACATCATACATTAGAGTCAGATATTGACTCCACATTTTGCGTTTTGAATAGTCTGAATATCCCTCTATGAATGCAAATATGACAGTAGTTTGAAAATAATTTTTAGTGGTTTCTGCAAATGTGTATGCAATTATTTCTGAATTGGTCTTACATCAAGGATTTAGAACAAAGTCTAGTTTGTAACATGGGTAAAACCTACATAATTAGCCTTTGTGTAGTTCACACACACACATGTGTCATGGCTTTTCTCTTAATTGATTTACTTTTTAGTTTGAAAATAAGCTTTAACAGTTTTTAAATTAGTTTTTTTCGGGTTAGTGTGAGGATACATATGAATACTTTTTTTTTCTTTAAATGGATTTAAGGGGTACAAAAGGACTTTTTGCCAGTATGAAATGCATAGTGAAGACATCTAGGCTTTTAATACGCCGTGACCTGAATACTGTAATTGCCCCTGGTAGGTAATTTGCCTCCTGCAACACCCCTACAGCCCTCCCATTCTGAGTCTCTGATGTCTAGGAAGTCATTCTGTATGACCAAGGACACCCATTGTTTAGCTCCCACTTACAAATGAAAATATATCTTTTATTTTTTTGTTCCTATGTTATTTCCCTTAGAATAGCATCCTCCAGTTTCAGCCAGGTTGCTGAAAAAGACATTCCAGGTATTTCATTCACTTTGATAGCTGAACAGTATTCCATGGAGTGTGTGTGTGTAGTGAAAGTGGGTGGGTGTGGGTGCATGTGGGCAGGTGTGTGTGCATCTGTGTGTGTGTGGGGGGTGCCTGTGGGTGGGAGTGGGTATGTGAGTGGGTGTGCATGTAGGTCCAGTATGAGTGTGTGTGTACGTCCCTGTTGGTCCATGTGGGTGGGTGTGGGCACATGAGAGCAGGTGTGGGTGTCTGTGTGTGGGTGCTGTGCGCGTGGGTCCAGTGTGGGCACATGTGGGTGTGTGGGTGAGTGTGCATGTGGGTCCAATGTGGGTATGTGTGTGTGTGTGGGCGCATGTGGGCACGTGTGGGGGGGTGCCTGTGTGTGTGGGCACAGGTGAGCAGGTGGGGATGGGTGTGGGTGCCTGTGTGTGCAGGTGTGTGTGGGTGCCTGTGTGCATATCACATTTTCTTTATCTACTCATCAGTTGGTGATAACTTGGTAATTAGGTTGGTTCCACATATTTGCAACTGTGACTTGTGTGGCAATAAACATGAGTGTAGGTGTCTTTTTTATAAAAATAACTTCTTTTTCCTTGGGTAGATCCCCAGTGCTGGGATTGCTGGATCGAATGGGAGATCTACTCTTAGTCCTTTGAGAAATCTTCATACCGTTTTCCATACGCTGCACTAATCGAAATTCCCACCAACGGTGTAAAACTATTTTCTTTTCACCACATCTGTACCAATGTCCACTGTTTTTTGACTTTGTAATTGTGGCCATTCTGACAAGGGCAAGGTGGAATCTCACTGTGGTTTGAATTTGCATTATCCTGATGATTAGTGATGTTGAACTTTATTCCATGTATTTGTTAACCACGTCTTTTTTTGAAAAAATATTCATGTCTTTTGCCTACTCTTGACTGGGTTTATTTTATTCTTTTTGGTTTGTTTGTATTCTCTCTATATTCAGGCTATGTGTCCTATTTCAGATGTATAGTTTGCAAATACTGTCTCCCATTCTGTAAATTGTCTGTTTATTCTGTTGATTATTTCTATTGCCGTGTAGAAACTTTTTTAGTGTAATTAAGTCTCATGTATTTGTTTTTGTTTCATAAAATAACTTGTTTTTAAACCAAATTAAGAACGTAATTGCACGTCGCCAAGCAGATATAATGTTGTATACACCTGCCATTTTAATTCTTCCTTCTTATTTTAATTTCACATTAATAGGGTTTAACAACCTAGTTCCTGCTTTTAATGAGCCTCTTTCTGTAAATTTCGTGGGTACTCATTTCGTTTTGTTATTTTTTAAGTTTATAAAAACAAATCTATATATTTTTGAAAAGCATTAAGCATAAGGCAACTGTTGGTTGCGCACAATTGAATTTGCATTCACGGTTTGTCATGTTTCCATCGATCATACCTTTCCTTTAACACAATTTATAGTTGAGGAGAGGAATAAAATTAGACCAGAAAGGACTGTAAGAACTGCAAGTGAGACCATATTTATTTTATAGAGAGAGATAAATGGATAAGAATTTTAAAAAATAAGATTGACTTGGAAAGGGAGGCCTTTAAAAATGTTTGTCAAGCTTTTAGATTGCTAATCTGTGACAAAAAGAGAAAAAGACCATGTTTGCGATGAAATATTTTGAGGAGGTGGTCTCTAAACTCACTTATGCAGCGCCATCTGTAAAATACGGTGTTGTCCTTCTGGGCTCTCTCCTGGCTGCACTCTCATGAAGGTATGGAGCATCCTGGTGTCTTACCTTCGCACACCCAGCCTTTGTGGCTTGCGTGCTCCTGTCCCCACTGGACTTACCTCCTATCTTTCTCCTCACTACCTGCGCTCTGGCCACAACAACCTTCAGATCTTCAAACACACTGTTCCTTTCTGTCTCAGAGTCTTAGCTACCTCCTAACTCACCTCATCAGACCCCAACATAAGAGTCATTTCTTGCCCCACTTAGCTTTCATTACACTTGGCTCCATTTGTTGTAAGCATGTGAGGAGAGAGAAGGTAGCATGAAATTTCTCTCTCTCTCTTTTTTTTAAAGAGACAGAGTCTCACTTTGTCACCCTCCATGGAGTGCTGTGGTGTCATAGCTCACAGCAACCTCCAATTCCTGGGCTTATATGATTCTCTTACCTCAGCCTCCCGACTAGCTAGGACTACAGGCGCCTGCCACAATGCCTGGCTAGTTTTTGTTGCACTTTGGCCGGGGCCGGGTTTGAACCCATCACCCTTGGTATAGGGGGCCAGCAGCCTATCCACTAAGCCATAGGTGCGTCCCACAAGCTTCTCTTGTTGATGACTATGTCCCCACTGTTGGGTGTAGTATCTTGAATGCCTCAGGAGAACAATAGTCCTTGTTGAATAAATGAGTGAATTTCCCAGGATTTAATACAATGAATGTTTAGAAAATCATATCTTCAATAGTCATTAAGCAAACATGTTGTTTCCAAAAATTGTTCCAGGTCCAAATTTCAAACCATTTTATGTAATGCATACTCATGTACAAATACGATTACATGCATTTATATTTACATGCTCATTCTGTGCTCTCAGTATAATTTAATGCTCAGGTACAAATCCTAGCTGTATCACTTACGAGCTGTAAGAATTAAGTTACTTAAATATTTTAAAGTTGGCTTGGTGCCTGTAGCTCAAGTGGCTAAGGCGCCAGCCACATACACCTAAGGTGGTGGGTTCGAATCCAGCCCGGGCCTGCCAAACAACAATGATGGCTGCAACCAAAGAATAGCCAGGCGTTGTGGTGGGCGCCTGTGGTCCCAGCTACTTGGGAAGCTGAGGCAGGAGACTCACTTGAGCCCAGGAGTTGGAGGTTGCTGTGAGCTGTGATGCCATGGCACTCTACCCAGGGGGACAGCTTGAGGTTCTGTCTCAAAAAAATATATATATTTTAAAGTCTTCCTCTGTAAAATGGAAATGATAAGACTCTCCTAATGTTGTGAAACCTAAATGAAAGTCTGTGTATAAGGTGCGGCTGGCATGCGATAGGGACTGAATCAGCGTATGTTATTTCTTTTTATTATTATTGTACAATGAATATGAGTAACAGTAGCAGCTCTAGCACCTATTAGCATAGTTGCAATATCGGGCAGTTCTTGGGGCCAGATTTCCTTCTCCTTAAGTGTTATGCTTTCTACGGCAAAAAATACCTTCATATTCCATTGCAAATCACAAGAAGAAAGTTCTTGTGAGGTTGTTGGAAGAGCAGCATGGGACTCTACTTTGGTGACTTCAGTTACTAAGCAATTATGTGACTTTACCAGCATGACATAACTCTTCTGGGATCTAGTCTACTTAAGAAAGGGCTTGGACAAAATAATCTCATCCTGGACATTTTGCGATGGTTACTCAAACGTCTGAGTCATTCCCTAGATACACAACTGGTCTCTCAGACTTTGAGACCTGTTAAGTGCGATGACAAGTTTGCTTTTGTAAGTTAAGGGCAGAGAGAAAATGCAAAAGGTCTAGTTATCATACCAATAAGGGGTAAACCATGCTTGTTATAACCCAATGTCTAAAACCTTTCCTTTGCTGTTATTTGATATTTTTTTATATCAAATTGCTAAAGCTCATTGTTATGGATAGAAATTTGGAATACAGCCTTGTAGCGACCTGGTTGTACCACCCAATTCTTAATCTTTCTCAATCTAAAATACGTCTGGATTTTAGAAAATACTTTTAATAAAAACATCTTTGATATAACTCAGTGTAGTTCTCAATGAAGGCTGCTGGTTCCCCCCATAACAGGAAATAGCCCTCTCAGCCTTTTAATTTCCTATTCATCATTGAGATGTGGAGACATGGAGGTGGTGAACGATGGCACATTTGGCACAGATACACAGGGAGATGGTCACAACCGGAAAATGGACTTCGATACAGAAGGGGAGGGTAGACCCACACAAATAAGCAAAGGAAGGCAACTAATGAATAAAACATCTTTTTAGAAGTGCAGAAAAGTCAGTTTCACCATGTTAAAGCTGTTGCCAGGCAACGTATCTTTTCACAATAAACACTTGTGAGTCAGATAAGTCATGGAGACTCTGAACTGGCCAACGTAACTGCTCTCAGGCAACTTCTGCAGGGTAGAGAATGCTCGCAAATCCTCTGCCCGCATCAGGAATGCCTCTCTGCTTGTAACAACTTCTCCTTTGAACCACTTCATTTGTTTTTGTCTCTTCACGGGAATTCCCAGTCTTTATGTCCGAATCCCCCTTTATCCTGCAGGAAGTCAGGATGAGACGCACAGTCAGAAATACATTCTTCACGGTCTAGGGCTGGGAGAAGGCTGACATCCCACTTCAGGTGTGGAATGTGCAGCTTCTGTAGGGAATTTTATAAATGGGAAAAGCTGAGGTGATGAGAAATATATGTTGGTGCGGGTCCAAACAGAAACAAAACAGCCCCCCTCATCCAGTTAATTTATGCAATCAATTCAGTGGTAAAAGAAATCACTAAATGTCTTGAACTCAAATCTCCTCTTTTCCTCTTGGTCATCAGGAAAGACAGAAGCAGGACACATCAGGAATAGTGATTGTCTTTTTAAGGATGGAATGAGATGACCTTGGGACCACCCACCCCTGTGTAGCAGAGCAGACTGAAAAAGCAGATTTTCAAACAGTAACTTGCTGTCTGGTCGTCCTGGCAGAAATACAAAAACATATTTCCATCTCAAATTTATGGCACCATAATGTATTCCCTCTAAGCTTTCCAGATCATTCCCGTTGCCAAATGTGACCAAAGCATGATCACAGCAACTAAACAAATTAAATGTTCGGTTAAAGACAAGCCTTAAAGAAATGTGGAAGAAAAGCCCCAGATTGGTAATAAATTAGTGCCACGTCAGGCTTTTAGTCAGTGAGCTCACAGCTAGGCCTTCAAAGCACTGCCATGGTACCATGTCCTTGAAGTCTCCCACAGGACAGAAATATACCCACACACCACTGCGGCTCTCAGGCCCTGCTATGATAGATGCAGCAACAATGGCCGCTTAAGAAAAAAACAAAACTTCAGACATTTTTGTATCATCCTTTAAAGTACATATCATATTTTTTTCTTTTTTTTTTTATTTATAGCAAAATAAACGGCTGGACAGAATATTTTGTTACTTAAATTAGATTTGAATATTTCTCACATTTATTAAGAGGCATTAAATATTTTTATTCTGGAAATTTCCTGATCCATATGCAAAATGCTAGCATCTCAAAACAGACGTTCAAATTCTTTCCTACCCTCCCATCACAGACTTTTTTGTGCGTTAATTTTTAACACGTGATTAAGTGATAGAACATATGACAATTTCAATCTTGGGAAAGGATGAATTAAGCTAGCCAAATTTGAAAAGGGTCAATCCTAGAAAAGAAATTTAACCTTCTTTTATACATTTATACAAATGTCGTGGGTCTATATGGCACTTAGAATTTATATACAGTGGTTTTACATAAGAGTGGCAAAATCAAAACGCTGAAATATGAAAGGACTTACTTAAGTTGATCAGTCTTGTAAGTCAACTCTAAACTTCAGAAGTTAGGATTTTAGACTTAGGATTTATATGTTATTTTTTCTTAGGTCTTATATGAAAATATGAATTCCAAACACAATTTAAAGAGTATTAACATTTAGGAAGGAAAGGACTAAAACTGCTATGCTATTAAAAAACAGGTATCTACGTCCACAATATTTTCTCCACTTATTTTTAAGATCAACATTTATTTAGAAAGAGACTGTCCCTTAATATTTGTCTTGAATATAAAATGATAGGTCAACAAATGTTAAGTACCTGTATTGTGTAGATATCTGTAAACCTATTATTCACTGTAATAAGAATGGTCATGGCTTCTTGAATATTTTTTTTTCACTTAGGAATTTAAAAAAGGATTTGAGTTGTAAGTCACTGAGAAAAGATTTGAAATACTCTTAGTGATTGGTGTGAATTTGTAGGCGAGTCCTAAGAAATATAGTGTATTAGAACTGGGTATCCAGTTCCATAAATACATATGGGTATTTCCTGGAATTAAATACTGGCACATTATTACATACTTGAAAAAAATCATATCATGTAGCTGGCATGTGAGTTCATCATTTTAAGTCATTAATCTTGGATCAGGAATTGAATGTATTTGTCAATGAAATGGAGATAATAATAATTGTCATAAACCGTCGGTCACACTTAGACAAAATGAAATCACAAACAGGAACGTACTGTCCATTGCAAAGTGCAATACAACATAAGGAAGAATCCTATTGCTTATAAACCAATCTAGTGAATGAAGGGACCGTGTTGAAGCTTCCCCGTTTTGTCTCAATGGACAAATAATTAGCAGGAATGTAATGTGGGAAAGATACTCTGACAAGGTCAACTTTACCCTAATACTTCTGCCCCCATGACTACCTGGGCGTTTGAAATTATAGGAAAAAAGATGTTTGGCCCATGATTTCTTCTTATATATCCATACATTTGTTATAGTTCAAAAATAATAAGATTTATAGTAGAATGTAAATTCTGAATAGAGAGGTCGTTCACTACAAATTATGTTACAACAGAAACAATAATTAATTTTGTCACAGAAATTCATATCAAGTTATAATATTCTCTAGTCTATCTTTTGTAGCTGTATGTTTCTCCTATTGCTTTAAAACTAATTTAGGCCACATTATATACAAAATTAAATCTTACTTTTATAGCTACACCCTTGGGGTTCAATGAAAAGGCTTTATGAGCTAGAAATTAAAAGTACTGGTTGAAAATACTATTACATTACACCAGCTATTATTAAGGCAATTTACAAAGTTGGTGCTAAAACTATGCACATTTTTCATTGTTAGTCCTCATATATTCAGGAAGCCCATGGGACTGTTTGGTATATAATTTGGCAAATAAAATCAATTGAAAAGTAAACAGCAAGTCCATGGCATTTATCACAAAAGAAAATTACACCATACTAACAACAACATTTATTTAACCCAATATTGTTATGAATTAACACATTTATATTACATTTATGCTAAATGATTCCTGGAAGACATTTGGGGGCTGTACGCCCTAGCTATGAATGAATAGTTTTTCCCCTTGCCAATTTCCTCTCTTTGAAAGTGCAAAAAGAGATGAATTTATGAAAGTGGTCCTCTATTAAAATATATTTCTGATTTTTTATTACATTCAGACGGTTTCTGTATGAATGTCTGTTCTTATGTGCACACATATTTTTGTAGTATGAAAATCTGATGGGCCCTAGACAAATTTGAAATGTGTTTCATAATTTAGAAAGAATTATTAAATAGACAATTATGTTTAAGCTAGGTAGTACACACATCTAAATGATTCCTTCTAAATATTTGAAAAGATTAATACTTAAACCACTAAAGCGTAAGCAGGCGTATGCAAAGATTTTGTTTCATCATATTTAACGTTATATGTTAAAGTGATTTATCGTTATTCCATACCACTCTATGTCTTTGTGGGATAATATAGAAAAACACAAGAAAGATAGCTTTGCTGCATTCCTAAATTTATTTTATTACACACATCATGAAAATTTGGTGACATGCAACGTTATTGTATTTCATCAGTATAAAGTTCTCTCTATTAAGAGGATAATTGTTTCTGGCACCCAAACAAAATGGACACTTATGTTTTCTTTCGAAAGGACAACAAGTTTATGTTCTGCTTGATAAATAATTGGCATATAGCACCTCTTCTAAAGTTTAATTTTCATATTTTTATACAAGTGAGATTTCCACTGTAAGTATCTTTTTTTGGTTTCTATTCACTGTGGTTCATAGTTTTGAGCAGCTTGTGGTAACTATTCTGTAGGTTAACTCAGAATAAACTGTTTATTCTGTGTCAACCATCAGAGTTAAGAACAAGCAGGAAATTATTTTAAGATATGACATAAGTGTCGAGAAAGAAGTGAAAACAAGGGGGTCATTTCTAAGTCAAGAGAATCCTGTCTTTTTGTGAGAACATGACGCTTGTCAGCCCAAAGCAGGAGTAGCCAAGCCAAACTGCTCCTTGCACCTGGCTCTGTGTGAATTTGGCCAAATAGAAGACCACGGGAGATGGTGGGCTTGTAATGAACTCACTGGAGAGGGCTTGCCTACTTAGATGCAAGCAAATTGAGAAATTTAAAAACCACCATGAGGCCAAGGCAAATCCTTTTGAAGGCTGAATTCACCAGATTGGGCTGCTGCCTAGTAATCCCTAAAACTTTAGGATTATATAGTGTGTATGTGTGTGTGTGTGTGTGTGCATGGCGTGAAAGTTTCTGGCCATAAGGGCCCTGAATGGGTGGAGAATGAACAGTGGTGCTGTAACTTGTTGAAAGCTTCCACACTGGCAATTCTGCTACATTTCAAAGAGACTGATACATTACAAAACCGTGCAAAAATTTACCACATATACCTTGTGGCTACTTGAGTGGATTTTGGCTGACTGACAGCTAACTCTTGGTGAGGGAAAAATAAGGTAGACATGTGAAATTAATGAATTATTTAAAATTCCACTCCATTTATTAGAACTACTTCCATTTCTTTCGAAACATAAGAAAAAATCGATTTGTAATTGTTTACTTGGAAAAGCTGACATTGTCTTCTTTGCTGGATTTCAACATTTATAACAGTAGCAAATAATTAATGGAACTAATCTGATGGTTTGAAAAATAATTTAATTTTGTAATGTCTGCCAGAATTAAACTTATCAAAGCCCATACATTATGAGAACAATATAAACCATAATAATGTGTGAAATTTTAACTAAAATATTTCTATGAAAAAGTGTTTGTTTTTATATGTTAATCCTTAGAAACATTATTTTGCCATTACACATCATTATTTTCAGTTTCAGAACATTTTACTTTCTGTTGGTAATGTATATTATTTCTTTAAAATATTCTGTCTGTTCTTTTTCACGGAACCATTCATTTGAAGCCATTGATCCAGGAATTTGTTTGCACTTGAGAAGTAAGACTGAAGATCAAACCCCTACACTTACGATGAGAAAGAAAATAGCCTCAGAATTAACATTTAATTCCCTAAACAATTATTGTATCCCTTAACAATTAGTTCAAATGCTGTTCTGGTATCTCTAAATGAATGATTTTAAAATATGACTAATAAGTAAATGGGAGGGAAGACTACATTACTTAGGAATTTTATTAGGCTGTCAATTTAAATACTCATTCCTCAGGCAACGTGCAACTTCACATTTAAATAAATGTATATTAAACACTTTAAATTGATAGCATCAACTCCTCCCTAGGGTACGAATCATTTAGACTTTTTTAGTACACTTCTGTAAAGCATGACATGACATTACATTAATCTAGTATATGAATATCTTTGATGATAGATTCTTCATTGAGAGGTAAAAGTGTATCTGTTGTGTTTAAGAAAGAAGTTCGAAACCCCACAAAAAGTAGGAAAATTATTATTTTTTTCTGTGACATCCAGAGTAAGGTAATTATCTTCCAATATCAACCTTGTCAATTATTTTTAAGCTAATTATTGAAACATCACCCCCGTCATATTTACTCCATTAAGTTGTCTTTAAAAGATAGGCCACCAGTTAAATTGAATCCTTTATTCGCATGAGAATTCGCAATCAGATGGCATGCCTGGGATTTGGTTCTGTACCTTCAGTGTTGGGATATAAACTGGTTTACGTGATTGTGGCAACAGATCATTTCTGCACACATTAGAAAATCAAATTAGAGAAGGTTGAAATAAGACACTCAATCTGCCACACCTTCTTCTTTTCAAGAGCCTATATTTTAAAATTTCAAGTTACGCTGAAGTAAATTGTTATTTTCAAGGCTTGTCTAACCCTATTTTAAATTGATAGGAATAGTGCAGTGCCAAGTCATCCCTGGGGTTCAGGAATACATTTAAAAACTTTAATAATAGTGATCTTTTTATAATATAGTGACAGATAGCACTTATATATTGCTAACTGATTAAGAACAAATGTGCATGTGATATTTAAAGGTGAATGAATTCTAGAACTAAAAGCAAATAAGTTATAGTTATATTACTGCATTTGAAGATTGCTGAAAATGGCCTTGTTTGTTTAAAAATCTTACTGCATCTTTTTCTTTGTGTCCTTTTAAACTCTGCCTAGAATGAATACCTAAAGTGAATTTGAAGATTCCGTATCTATAACTTACTAGGTTATTAGTAATCAATAGCATTCTAATATTATGGTCGATAAAAAGATCAATAAGAAAGCACAGCCCTTAAAATATCATTATACATAAAATTACATGTAAATATTAAAGAATATTTTTCCACCAACTTTACTTTTATAGACCCTTTCATAGTCATAAATGTGTCATGACTCACCAAATCGTTGAAATATTTGAGTCGGACACATAGCCAATTCTTCATTTATAAAATAAATGTCCCCTCGTTGATTTTTTAAAAATCATACCAGTGAATTCAAATTAGTTTGTAAAATGTTAGGCAAATCAAATTTGGATTCCCCCTACTTTGAATATCTCCTTCTCTAGATTCTTCCCACCTGCTGTCATGTGCTAATTTTTTTTTTAAAGCTTCATCTATTTGCAAAAAAAGAAAGAAATTGGTATTGTCTTGTGTTGTTTCATCCTTAAAGCGAAACCATTTGCAAGAAAATTATAGGTCCCCAGTGTTGAGCTTCTTTGCATATTAATTTTGTTAGCCTTACCTCCTGTGGTCTTTAGTTCTGGAAGGCCTATTAGATAATACACAAGATAAATTTTTCCCTTGTATCTTGGAGCTAGTAGAAAATACATCCATTTTCGCTTGAAACTGAAATTTGCAGTACTAGTCACGCATATTTTCCCCTATTTTACAAATAGAGATTTATTCAATTAAGCATGTTAAGTACTGTAATAGTCAATATTAGTTATATTGCTGTAACCCAAGTTCCTGAGAATATGTAACATATTAGGTATGTAACACGTTAGGTAAATACAAATATTGCACAGCCTACCTAACTAGTTAATGCAATAATATACAATAATAAAACTCTGAAACATCAAGAATTACTTTTTACTATAAATATAGTTCCAATGAGTTTCAAAAAGCAAATCGTTCATGTGTATTGGAAATATGATGATATAAAAATAAACAATCTATTGTATTTATATTTTATTGTTGCAGATTCATTGAAGGTACAAAGAACCAGGCCACTTTGATTACATTTGTTAAGTTTCTCCCCTATAATTGTGTCCCTCCACCAAAAAGGTGTGTCCCACACCATGACAATCAATCTATTTTAAACACAAATTGCCCATTGCTTAGTGACACAATATATGGAGAATACACTGAATAGAGGATACCCGTTTATCACTTTTTAAAATTCCAGATCTTACTCCTTCGTTTTCTCTTTTGGCCACATTTTATCCAAAACCCGTTTGACTTACCCTTTTTAGGTGGATCCTATTGGAATGCAAATAAATGGAAAATTTCTACATGTAGCTTAAAAGTATTAAAACCCCCTTAAAGCGATACATATGATGATAAAGGTGGACTAAGAGAGGGTGAAATAATAATTCGAGTTGTTATTGGTTCTTTTTAGAAGTTTGACTAATTAAGAGTAGAGCATGTAGGGTGAGTTTTGGAAATCTTTCCCTTTTAGAAAATGACGGTGGGTGTATTTTTAGTCTGAACACTAAAACTGAGCCCATCATACTGCCCATTGTTAAGAGGAGGCTCAGAGGTTTACTCTAGAATTTTATAAAATTTCAGAGTAGTTCCTTTCTTGAGATTGTTTTTGCAGTCATCAGAAGGAAGCAACAAAAATGTCATTTTAAGTAAGGAAGCACTATTTTCTGTATGTCACTTAAATCAATGATTTGTTCTAATGACAAAGTTTTAAGCAGATTCTCTAGGTTCTTACATTTGTATTTAAAAAAACATGAACTTATAGACAAATGAAGGTATCATGATAAGTAAAAGCAAAGTGCTTTTCTATTTAAAATAATATGTGTGGTATTGACCATTTTTAAATCTGTGCATTTATTATTAATAAAACTCTGCTCAAACCCTTGGAATTTCTAAGAGTTAACACTCCACATAATCTAATCAGGTGACCTCAAACTATGGCCCATGGGCCACATGCTGCCTGCCTAGGACATTTATCTGGCCCGCCAGCTGTTTTCGCCGCTGCTGCCTGTCCTGCTTAGCAACTGACTCATCCTGGGGCCCACAGTCCAGCCCTCCAACGGTCTGAGGGACAGTGAACTGGGCCCCTGTTTAAAAAGTTTGAGGACCTCTGATCTAAATAGATCAATATCTAGAGAAAACTAGAAATGACTACTGATAATATTCTTTTTATCTGAACGTAAGATAGATGAATTGGATGAATTTTTATTGATTGATTGATTTTGAGACAGTCACTCACTCACTGTCACCCTGGGTAGAGCGCTGTTACATTACAGCTCACATCAACCTCTAACTTTTGGGCTTAAGCAATTCTTTTGCCTCAGCCTCCCAAGTAGCTGGGACTACAGGCACCCACCACAATGCCTGGCTATTTTTTGGTTGTAGTTGTCATTGTTGTTTGGCAGGCTCACGCCGGATTGGAACCGTCAGCTCTGGTGTATTTGGCTGGCGCCCAAGCCGGTGAGCTACAGGCACCAAGCCTGAATGAATTTTTAAACATAATATTATATTGAAATACAAATTTAAAAATTGAGTTTTACAAAATATAAAATTATATTTCAGAGTCCAGCACAGTATTTCACAGAAATCTTACATCTGTCTCTACGATGCATGTTTTTTAACAGTGATGAAGGGTGGGAATCTGTGGCCTCGAGGCCGTATGTGGCCCTCCAGATCCCTGAGTGTAGCCCCTTGACTCAACCCAAACTTCACATCTTTATTAAAAAGGATTTGTTCTTTAACATTTGAATTCAGGCAGAATGCTGCACTCAAGGACCCAAAAGGCGCTTGTGTGGCCCCAAGGCCGCAGGTTTCCTAAGACTCAATTATGTTTTGTTTTCTTGCTGTCAAAATATGCTTTGTTTTCTATTACACAGCTCATAGATGTCACAATTATAATAGCAGTTTAATAACATGTTCTTCTATGCTCTCTAATTTTATTGCTTTGTTTACACAACTATTGCAGAAAACATTATCCAGAAAAATTATTTTAATCTTCCTGGATCTGATCAAAGTATAGAAATCTGAAAGCAGGGTCCAAATGGTAGGAATAGTGTTCAGAGTGTCACATGGGTTTGTTTAGCTTCTTTGCTCCTCTCTTAGAATAACAGAGACATTGGGAGAGCAGGTTAGGGGTGACCTCTTGTGAAATAATCTTCCAAGAAAGGTGCTGACGGCAGACCTCACTGTGCACGTCTATTGTAGTTGTGCTTCAAAGCAGCAAGTCATCTCGCAATTCTAAATTAATTTAGTTTCCTTTATTTATTTGCTCTCTCATTGATGCTGGCACTGGGGAAATACATGAAATGTTTGGTGTGATCCTTTAGATTTTATTAATAAAGAATGGCTATGCTGTATTTTTAATACATAGAAGGATGAACTTGGCAAGTGCATACATTTTTAAATTTTATTTTTATTTATTTAATTAATTTATTTACTTATTTATTTATTTTTGGCCAGGGCTGGGTTTCAACCCACCACCTCCGGCATATGGGGCCAGCACCCCACTCCTTGAGCCACAGGCGCCGCCCCATTTTTTTTGTTTTTCATTTAAATATTCATTTTGTTTAAAGTTTAAAACTTCACATTTTCATTTAGTTATTTGCTACACTCAAACACGTGCTTTTCAAGTCTTAAGTTTTTTTATTCCAAGAAAATGAAAAAAATTCTGCATCTACCACGTTCAAATTTGACAATAACCAGATGACCTGTTGTTCGTCTAAGCTACTCTTCCTATGTCACAGCCACTCCAAACTTTCACTATTATGTTCAATGTGCTTGAAAATTTTTCTTATTTTTCTCCATTAGACTAAGTCTTGTGCTCTCCTCAACACTCAAGGGAGCCATTCTTCACGCGC
>CAUYQV010087033.1:0-18749 GCA_963574575.1 Galagoides demidoff | reverse complement strand
CCAAGTGAGTGTGGCCTCTTACCTCTTAATAAAATAACAAAAATCACGTTTGAAGAGACACAAGGTCACCATGGCTTATCTGCTATTATACCTATACCAGACATATATGACCATTCCAAATGAATCAGAATAAACAAAGATCATGTGCCAGGAACAAACAACTACTGTTACTAAGTCAAAGAAAACAGGGTTTTCTGTGGCATGTAAAAGATGTTATTGGGGGAAAAATACCTCAGTAAAAATGAAATTATAAAAAGGACATTTCTTTATGAACTAAATATCCTCTGAAAAGTCAGAAACATTTGAATGACCTCATGTTTACCTTAATATAAATACAGATGGAATAATAGAAACAATTACATACATGTGCATCTGTAAGGGTCAGTATACATACCGATATTATCATCTAGCTCTTTTGGTTGAGAAGGCCTAGAAACAATGACATCCCACTATCAACAAGCAGACCAAGTACCTGGATCTTGGTTTTGAAATACTAAGTAAAAAAAAAACAGAGCTCCTTGGTGAAATATCTAATTCTAGGATTGGGGCAGGGAAAATAAAAGATAAGCCTGGTATATCTTGAAGTACCAGAAAATGAGAAAAAAGGAAATGGATCATAACTCAAAAGTATGAATGAATATACATAAGCAACAGACATATATGCACACAAGTCCATAGTGCATATAAGAGGTTGAATAAAGAAACAAAGGAAGAGACAGAATTTCAACTCTTTCCTCCAGGATAATGGAACTTAATCCCTCCACCCACTTTGGGGTGGGCTAGTGATTCACTTCCAGAAGAATAAGTATAGAAAGGGAAAATAGTAACTTTAATACTCAATCATAACTGGCAAACACTATCTTAACCATATAATCAAGGTTAACATCACCAGTGATGTCATATGGATATCACATAACCATTGATATCATATGATGGTATTCTTTCTAAAAACACATAATGTTGGCTCAGCGCCTGTGGCTCAAGTGGCTAAGATACCAGCCACATACACCTAAGGTGGCGGGTTCAAATCCAGCCTGGGCCCACCAAACAACAATGATGGCTGCAATCAAAAAATAGCTAGGAGTTGTGGTGGGCACCTGTAGTCCCAGCTACTTGGGAGACAGAGGCAGGAGACTCGCTTAAACCCAGGAGTTGGAGGTTGCTATGAGCTGTGATGCCATTGCACTCTATCCAGGGGGACAGCTTGAGGCTCTGTCCCAAAAAAACAAACACCCACATAATGTTGCCATTAGGGTCTCACAGAAAAGCGATGTTGCAGAGAATAAGCACCGCTTACTGAAACTGTGTTTTAAATAAAGGTGACCATTTGCTTGCTCAGGCAAAATGGCAAGCTTCTTTATTTATGGTTGGTTTACATAGGGAATTTTGTACATGTGCACTATACAGCAATGACCTCATTGATTAGCTCCTAGTAATCTGATAATCCACTCAACATACACCTTTTAACATAACCCTTTCAATATAACCCAATTTAACATAACTTAATGGAGAACATGTTGTCAGCCATTACTTCTTTGTTCTTATCTGATGAAGCCTGAAGCTATAGAGGAACAAGGTAGATGGAATACCTGCCCTTGCTGGCCTTGCCATTCAGAGGCTGTTACTTTGGATCTTTAAACAAGGCATAAAGAAACTTCTTGGGCATACAGAAATTTGTGTGCAAACCTCTGCTCCCATGTGGGCTTTAAGTCAGGGGGTTTTGCTGGAAATAAGGAATTTTCAGGCTGGACTTCTCAAAAGCGTTTCACCAGCCCACGTTTCATCTGTACCATTAGATACCTGTATGCATTGGGTAAATTCCTCTTCTCTTGAGGTCCCCAAGCACATTTCCATTCCCGGACCTGTCAGTAAATGACCTTCCTTACTTACCACAGATCAGGAAAGGTTATTGATGGGTATCTGGCCAGTTTTCCAAAGGGCTTTTTTTTTTTTTTTTTTTTTTTGGCTTATAATGTCAACCTTAATTCCTTAATGCAGATAAATTCTATTCCAGCCAAAGCCTTGGTCATGTTAGGCTCACAGCCAACCCAGCCAGATGGGATTCTGCCTCCATTTCTCACAAGTATGCCTGCACATAGTCTTTTCACTGCTCTCTCTCAAATGGCTTTTTTGGCCAGAGGCATATAGGCGTTTTGCCTATACTGACATTGAAAATTTTTGCCCATTTCAACCTCTACACCCTACTAACAGTAGTGTATGAAGTAATAAAGCACTTCTCTTCTTTCCTTTTTCAAGCTTCTTATTTTCTTTGATTTTTTGTGTGTTTTTTTATTTTTTCCACATCTTCTAGATGTTTGGGAGATCCAGGTTTGAAACCATAATTCCAAATATAGGCTATTTCTATATGAAAGTACTGAAATTCTATCAAATGCACTTCTATTTTTAGCCAATCACTAGAGAAACTTTTAAACCAATATTAACATCAATATCTTATATATCTTAATGTAAAAATGCTAAGGAAATCAACTCTTCCTGAGATAAAATTCAGAGTTCTAACGGCAAATTTTGAGCCCCTAGACTTGGCTAAATTATTCATATTTCCTATGGTTGGTCTCAAAGGATAGCTACACCAACTGTAAGATGTAAAATTTTCTTTTGCTTTAGAATAACAGACACATCCATTCTTGTTAGCCTCCACAAATGGCATTCATTTTTTTGAAAAATAAATGTCTCTCGATCTAAAATCTTTCCTGGGGTAGACAAAGATGCATGTAATTCACAACTGATTATTGATGAATTCATTTATTTCTTTACAACAAAATAGAAGCACTGTAAGACATTTCATAGCACTCAGGAAAATCATTTTGGACTTTTAATTACATAGACAGAATCTTTGTACAGACTAATCTTTCATGATAGCAAAACTGTTAGTCATGTTTCTTCAAAGGTTATATGTAAATAATGTTACAGAATGACAGCAGGAGCAGGAATATTTCACGACAGATATTATCACAGATCTAAATGGTGAAAGCAAAGTTTTTTATCAACACATTTTCTTACATGGCAGCTTTCTGCAATTTAGACCATAACACAAGGAACAAGAAGGCCTATGCTCTAGTCCTGATTTTCTCACTTACTAAACATAAGACACTAGGTTTAGTAGTGACTAGAAGCTGATCCGTTACATGGATTCAGTCCTGTTTCCTCCATTTAACAAACCCTGCAGGTGATTCTGATGGGCTTGGAATGGAATCCTCCATTTTCAGCTCTATATGTGGCTGTCAAGAAGAAAATATTTCTTGGACCTTTTTCCAGCCAGGTGTGGCCATGTTACTAAATAATCTTATTAGCAGAAGGAGAGTGTGATTTCTAAACACAAGTCTTCTTTCCTTTTTTATCCTTATAACTAATACATGATCATAATCGCTGGTGCCCCAGAAGCCCTCTTTGACCTTGAGAATGAAAGTATATACTGCAAAGAAATAAGAGTAGGTTGCATCTCTGACTAGTAAAACACTATCATAGCCTGAAATCTAAGAGAGAAATAAATACAAGGAATGAAGAAAGAAAGAAATTCTATCTGGCTTAAGACATATTGTTATGGGTTTTTTTCTTTCAGTCAAATACTAGTCTCAACTATTAAACCAAGCATAATTTTTAATCACATTGAGTTTCAGTTTTACTTGTAAAATGAAAATATATCATTCACAGGGAAATTATTGATTTTTATTAAATTAATATATGTAAATATACTCCAAAGTGATATACAAATGTTAAGTTATTTATATAAGTTACGTAGTCATTCATAGTAGCAATCTGATTGCAGTGGAAATCAGAAGAACTGATTTTGTTTAAAGTTCATTTTTATTTCCTAAGTACAAATGAATTTAAGAAGCTTTTTGGAAATTGACTATTAGAATAGTTTAGTATAAACTACATGACAATCTTTGCTTGTATTTAAGATTTTTCTACATTCCATGGACAGTTTTCATTAACTATTATCTGAAGGTCGGTTCTGAAAATGTTATCAAGCTCATTTTTCAGATAACTTATTCAGAGACACTTTAGAATGCAATTAAGATTATGTCAGTGGCCCTGGTGTGATTCTGTTCTGCGCGGGTGCTCCTTGGATCAGTAGTCGTTTATCTCTGTCCACCTTCTCACCACCTAAGTGCATGCCACCACCTCATGGGAGATGCGATGGACATGGACATGAGCCCCTTGAGGCCTCAGAACTATCTTTTTGGTTGTGAACTAAAGGCTGACAAAGATTATTACTTTAAGGTGATAATGATGAAAATGAGCACCAATTATCTTTACGAACAGTCAGTTTAGGGGCTGGTGCAAAGGATGAGTTACCCATTGTTGAAGCAGAGGCAATAAATTATGAAGGGAGTCCAATTAAAGTAACATTGGCAATTTTGAAAATGTACGTACAGTCAACAGTTTTTCTTGGGGGATTTGAAATAACACCACCTGTGGCCTTATGGTTGAAGTGTGGTTCAGGGCCTATGCATATTAGTGGGGAGCACTTAGTAGCTGTGGAAGAAGATGCAGAGTCAGAGATGAAGAGGAGGAGATTGTGAAACTCTTAAGTATGTCTGGAAGGTAATCTGCCCCTGGAAGTGGTAGCAAAGTTCCACAGAAAAAAGTAAAACTTGCTGATGAAGAAGATGATGATGATGATTTTGATGATGAGGAAACTCAAGAAAAAGCTCCAGTGAAGAAATTTGTGCGCGACAATCCAGCCAAGAATGCACAAAAATCAAACCAGAATGGAAAGGATTCAAAACCATCAACACCGAGATCAAAAGGTCAAGAATCCTTCAAAACACAGGAAAAAACACCTAAAACACCAAAAGGACCTAGTTCAATAGAAGACATTAAGGCAAAAATGCAACCAAGTATAAAAAAAGGAGGGTCTCTTCCTAAAATGGAAGCCAAGTTCATCAATTATGTAAAGAATTGCTTCCAGATGACTGACCAGGAGGCTATTCAAGATCTCTGTGGAGGAAGTCTCTTTAAGAAAACATTTCAATAGTTTGTTAAAATGTTCTGTCTTATTTCATTTCTGTAACAGTTGATATCTGACTGTGCTTTTTATAATGCAGAGTGAGAACTCTCCCTACCGTGTTTGATAAATGTTGTCCAGGTTCCATTGCCAAGAATGTGTTGTCCAAAATGCCTGTTTAGTTTTTAAAGATGGAACTCCACCCTTCACTTATTTTTAAGTATGTATGCAATGTTATGATAGGGCATAGTAGTGGTGGTCAGACATGGAAATGGTGGGGAGACAAAAATATACATGTGAAAAAAACTCAGTATTTAAAAAAAAAAAGATTACTTCAGTGGCTCTGTTGATGTTCTTTTATGTTGAACCTGCTGACTCATGTAGAGGCCAAGGCCCTTTGCCCCATAAAGATTTGCTGAAAAAAATCACTGTCATGAGGCAGATTGATTAACAGGAGAAAGGGCATGAGTGTCAGGAGAATCGGCCATTTTTGTGCTTGGGTTCTACCAAGTACAGATAGCCACATAGAAGTATGATTGGACAGATGGAGTGACCCAATGCTAACATACTGGATGGGGACACCCAGCAAGAACTCCCTGTGTGTATTTTTCTTGCTCTCTTCCCTCCTAGGAGGAGGGCAGGGCCCTCTCTGGAATAGATGTCTAAGAAATACTGTCTTCTTGGGGTACTATTTTCTGAGCCCCGACACTATGGCTTTATATATTTTGAAGGAAAAATGTTTTATGCTATAACTCAAAGCAATGAGGTTTTGATTACACATCACTCTAAGGGCTAAAGAATCAAAAGTTTATCTGTGAGGAGAATCCTGGACTACCTCAGAGCTACAAATGTGAGCTTTATCCCTACCGAAACAACGCTTCCATAGTTAGGCTACAGTTTTCATAAAGAAGGATGTGGGGGCCTGCAAAGCTCCCTATGGAACACATGAATCTCTCAGTAATCAATAAAATAGTTCATAGGCACTTGGTTCATCAGAGAAATCAGTTTTGGATTGCGATCTAATACTAAAAATTTGGTTCTACTCATTGAATATATAAAATACTCAGCGTTCATATTTTGTGATTTACAGTGCTGCATTCAATTAGATCATGAGAACTTAGTGTATTGTTGTGGGAAGGGGAGCAAGAATTTCATTGAGTTATGACTTAAGAATACATTCTCATTTTTATAGGGGGATCTTTTCATGTTGGAAGTCCTCATTAATTAAGGCCATATTAGAGATATTTCAGTTAGATATACATTATTTTGTAAAAGTCTAACTACTAAGTATTTGATAATTTTAAAAAAGGATATCTATTTGTTAATTTTAAAACAGACAAACCTTTTAGTGACTTTGTTGTGTCTGCTTTTGAAAATATTTGAATATTTGGTTGCAGTGTGGAGGTCCACAGTTTCAGCTGATCCTCTAGACGGGTGACAGTCATTTGTGACCTTAAGGAAGCTTGATTTGGGTTAGGTCAGAGAATGTAGATTCACAAAAAAAAGTGATTGAAAAGCAAGAAAGCACTTTTGGTGTATGGTGTGGAAGGCATCAGTATCCTACTGCATTATTATATATATACATATGTTATACATATATGCATATACATATTTCAGTTGGGTCTTTCTCAGTATCAAACTTTAAAATGTCATCTAGTGGATGTTCAACCAATTTTATCTACAGTTGTTCTTCAGGCACCTTTAAGGTATCAACTAGGTGAGGCTGAAATGCTAATTTGAGAGTGATGTCATGGTTCTCAAAGTTAGTGAATCTTTCATTGTATTCTCCGATTAATAGGTCTATAACAGTTGTGTATTCTTCAAATGATTCATGTGTATCATCCTATTCATCAATGACTTTTGGTAACTAGGGAAAATCTTCATCCAAAATTTCTTTTTGGAAAAGGTGTTTTGAAAAAGATAGCTTTATAGCTTTTTTTGTCCCCAAAATGGTTAGAATTTTGTGACCATATATATATAGTCTTAGTTTCACTTTGCAAATAAATATTCAGGTCATTTTGACTGATGTGGTATCATACTAAAACGCTACATTCCTATAGAAAACTTCTTTTAATAATTCACAAAACTGATTCTGTTCTTTTTTCTTTTTTTGCAGTTGTTTGGCTGGGGCCAACTTTGAACCCACCACCCCCAATATATGGGGCTGGCGCCTTACTCCTTTGAACCACAGGCGCTACCCCCACTGATTCTGTTTTTGAAAAATGTAACTATCTGTTCTCCCAGAGATAAAGTTTTGGCTACATATGTCCCTGTAATAGCCAACACACTTTAGGATCCACACGGAATACTTCATCTTTCAACTTCGGCATGTTATGAAACTGACAATGCCATGTGTCATTTGCAGAAATACAGTTAACAATCCTTATAAATCCTGTTATTACCTGAATGAAGAATAAAACCTGCACTGAGTCAGTAGTCTCAGTTGATTTATTGGACTGATTGAATAACACACATTTTCCTTTTGAAGTATTATATGAAGTTCTGTTAAGTTGAATGCTAACTCACCAATTACGGTTCTCCTTGAAAGAAACAGTTCTTTATACTTTGAAACATTATCAAGGTCTAAGCATCCTACAAATTTGGCAACATATTCTTTCACAGTTTCTCTATTACTGAATGGCTTCCTTTTTTTCCAGAGTATATATACTATTTATAAATTATTTCAGTGGCATTATTTCCAGATATTATTGCTGCTTGAAAGAATTGTCATTGCGGCAGCGCCTGTGGCTCAAAGGAGTAGGGGGCTGGCCCCATATGCCAGAGGTGGAAGGTTCAAACCCCAGCCCTGGCCAAAAGCTGAAAAAAAAAATTGTCATTGATTATCCTTTTCATCTTTTAATTTCTGCAATACAATCTTTCATGCCTCTCCCTCTAATTTAAAATATGTATTGTGGTCTTTATGGGTTTTATAACACTGTTGAGTGCTGAATTTATTTAATGTTCATGTTACAGTATCACAAAGCAAGCAAATTATCTTTATCAGAAACAAGATAATATTATAATTCCCAATCCTCATCAAAAATCCGTTTCCTTCCTTTAACTTTTTCTTGATCTTCTTTGACATTATGGAGTGTTTAGCAGATAGAATTAAAAATTACTATTGATCTGTGGAAATAGTCACAAATTCTACTTCAGACAAAAACATAGTGAGCCATTGTCAAAAGCTGATAACAGATGTGGTAGTTGACCCCTTTAAACTCTAGCCAAACAGCCTTGGGTCGTGATGGTGCCACTCAGGCAGAAGAACTTGGAAATAAATCACAAGTGTGGCAGCCACCACTCAGCCTTTATGGCTTACTAATGTTCTAATTTTGCTTGTCAGTCTGGAAGAATTATTTCATTCTTATTTTATTCTCTGGCATTTTAAATATCTTTGTTTTAAAAATAAAATAAAAATATAAAAGATGAACAAAAATGTATTAATAAAAATAAAAGGATTTGTTCTACAAAATCTGGGTTCAATAAAAAAGCCAGACTTATGGACTCAGAAGGCCACATGTATCACCTGAGGATGGTGCCATCACTTAACATATTATTTATTTTTTAATTGGGAGTAATTTTTATAACAGTAATTTCTTGTTGAATTAAATGCTAGAAAAGTTTTCCTTTTGAGATGAGAATATATATGTATGAATATATTTTATATGAAATATTTTAAAAAATATAATAGAACCTCTATAAGGTGACCACCCAAATGATGATAGCAAACTGGTCCACATAAGGAAGTAGGCCTACTGTACTGACAAGTGCATGTATTTTACTTTCCTGTACAGCTTTTATTAGAGACTATCACATGAGGTCATACATCATCAAAACATAGTCATACATAATGGTATCATACAAAACCAGTACATTAGCTGTTTTCTCATGGTTATCGTTCTTTCTGAAAAAAAGACTCAGTCCTCGTGTTTCCTATTCTTATTACAAACGTAGGTGGAGAATGCACTGTCAATACAGGTTATGCCCTCAGCATACCCGGAAATTTTTCCACAGAAAATGACTTCAACTACGTTATCAGATGCCTGACATCCTCTTCATATATTGTCTCTGCAATTTCTGTGTCATCCTCACTTGTTTCTTCAACGCACCTTTATGCGGGTCTGTATTTTGGTCCATATCACTTGGAAAATTGCTTCTGGGCAGGTTCATTGCAGGTTGCCACCTTGTCATCCATTGCTACAAAACCTTTGTGATCAATTCCCTCACATTCTGCCATAGGAGATGGACTATCTGATGGGGCCAAAACATCATGCTCTCGGGTTATGACAAATCCAACGTTCTTGTCTACTTCTGTATCATTTCTGGCTGAACTTTATTCCAATCAGACTGACACAGAGGACAGCATCCAGAGAGTTAACTGATAGGTAGTGTAGGGGGTAAAGTAGCTTCCACAGGAGAATGACAGGTTTGTGTTTTAGTAATGAAGCACTGCTGGAGCTGGGGTTGGTAGTGCTTATTTTAAATGTTTTGATGATGTTTTGGTCAAGAGCTTGGATTTTTGAGACTATGTTCTGAGGAAGACATTTTAGTGTCATGTTTGTGAGATGACTCACTCATGGGTGCCCAGGATAGTTGCTCTTTCTTCATCTCTCAGTCAATACCCCTCATCCTCTCCTCAACAGGGCACCAGTCATCCATGCGCCTTTGTTTGATCTCCAAGTGCTGGGGAGGTCTTTAGGCTTTACGTTTTGACTGCACATAGCTCTGCTGATTTACCAGTCACCAAGGGCTTTATTTTTTTTCCGGTTGAGCTGGTGCAAACAGGAAGTGTGAAACATTCTTTAGAAAGGTTTCTGCTCTTGCATTTGTCACCTTTCGTGATGAGGCTCTTATCAGGCATTGCCTTGAAAAAGAGTCTGTACTCATTGGAATTAAAGCTCTCATTATCTGTGAGCCTCAAGAGAAGACTGGGAACTTTTTGTTGAACTCTTCCACAACTTGTACAGGGACTTCATTGGATTCACCACACAAGACTTTCTGGGAGAGCTGACATTGAAGTTTGCATTTCTCAAGCCAATAACTTAATTTGCCACCCCAAATTCCTTTGTGAATTTTTTTTTTTTTTTGGACAGGGGAACTTACTGGATCATTGGCTCAGAGATTCTGGCATTATCTGCCCTCATTAGTTTGAAGCAGCTTAAATTGCCTTCATAGACTTAATCGAGGGAAGTTTTCCATTGGAGGTTTTTGCACTGGATCTCTCCTGGTACTTAGGTTTATATTTTTGGATGTTACTAACTATAGACATACTAACACCAAAATGTTCTATGGTCTTTCTTTGGCTGCTGCTTTCTATAAAATTTAGAAGATCAACCTTTACTTTTAATGTCAGCTGTTTGAGTTCTTTCCTTGAAGCATCATGTCTAAATTATCCATAACAATTTTTGTAATTGTAGGATGTACCTATAATTCAGGCCAGTCATTAATGTTGAAAAATCTTCCACAACACCTGATAAACAATAGGATATTGCACTTAACTCAACATGTAGTAATAATAAAACATGAAAAAGACTGAAGAAAAAATAATACAAGTGCAGGGTAAAGTCTACACCTTCTACCCATTGTGAGGAAGAAATGGGTCAAGTTTTGGAGGGTAAATTAATATTTTATGTCACAGTCCAAGTGGTCAAGATACAACTTACAGAGGTGGTCGATATATGAAGGACAGTTTTTTATAGAGTACAGGTGATGCAGATCTGGTCTTCAAAAATTAGGTCAACTTAAGGAGGTGGTCAGTGTAGGGATGTGGTCAACTATGGAAAGCCTATTTTATATATGTTTATTAGAAAAAGTAAATGTAGTTATTCAAGATGCTCTTTTATATTTAGCTGCCAGGAAACTCAGAATTGAGTTTTAACATGAAATTGACAATTCATATCAGGTTCCAGATAAGATCTAATTTGCTCTCCCTTTAATTAAATGTACTGCCTTTTATCCTTATTGTATTGTTCCATACCTTGATTTTACATGTCTTCTAGAAGTAGAAAAAATGTTGATTAGAAGTTGTTTAAATGACTGAAGTGTCTTGGATGGAGATGTCATATACTGATTATTCACTATGAAACCATGAAAAAAAAATTGTTAAGAAAAAGGCTGAGATCATTGAGATTTACTTTTCCTGAGGTTAGAAGAAATGTAATTTTTTAAAGAAATAATTAAGTCCTTAATAGCCTAGAAACATATCAAATTATTTTATATAGATAATTCAAATAAAATATAAGATTCTCATCTTGGAAGAGAAAAAAGGAAACTGACAAATGCCTACATATTTTCAATTAATTGGGTGACCAAGGAGAAGCCAGCTAACTAGGCCTCAGTATCCTTAGTTCTAAAATGAGCCTCAAACTGGAGGGTTTCTAAGGATTACTTCACTATTAAAACTCTATGACTCTACATGTTATCTCACTCCATGGCACAGTAAACTTCTATAACTTCTTGATGTAACAACATTCTAAAACTCATGACACAGCAAACTAAAACTCCATAGTACAGCAAACTTCTATAATTCCATAATGCAACTAACTTCTATAACCCCCCTATACAACAAAATTCTAAGACTTCATGATATAACAACACCCTAACATGTGGGTCCAACTATAGCAAACGTTGATGTTTCATTCCTGGAAAGATTTACTTTTCTCCTAATGAAATATACTGAATAAGCTGCTTCCTTGTGTAACAGTTTCTTGGATAATTTGCTTTCATTGATTTTGTTCAGGTAATAATGAAAAATAATTTTTGCATGTAGATAAAAGATAATTAGATATGGTTATTCTCTAGTTTGATCATTAATTGAAGATGATAGTTAACTAATCAGACAGTCCAAAATTGAACAGTAGGAACAATTATTTGTCAGCCTAGACTAATTTAGTCTTTGGATTCTCTTGGAAGGTTGTACTTGTGATCTTTTTTACAATGGTTGCACAGTAACCTTCTCTTTGAATTATAGAAAATGCACTTAATTATTAATATATATTCTTTTTTTTATAGGCCACAAAAATTAAAAAGGAGGAAATAAGCAGATAAATAATAAAACTGACTATAATAGAGCTCATTTCAAACATGTGGGTGAGAATTCACTTAAACATTTTAGGTAGAAATTTAAAAAATTATATTCAAGTTAACCTCTTTATTATATTTTTCCTAAAAACTCATACTATTTTTCCATCTTTTAAAAGTTTATTTTTTAAAAAATTGAATCTACTATGTTCAGCCTCTAATTGCTCCCCAAATGCATAGTTAGTTCTGGTTTTTTTTTTTTTTTTTTTTGAGACAGAGCCTCAAGTATCCCCCTGGGTAGAGTGCTGTGGCATCATAGCTCACAGCAACCTCCAAATCCTGGGCTCAAGCGAGTCTCCTGCCTCAGCCTCCCAAGTAGCTGGGACCACAGGTGCCTGCCACAATGCCAGGCTATTTTTTGGTTGCAGCCGTCATTGTTGTTTGGCGGGCCTGGGCTGGATTTGAACCTACCACCTTAGGTGTATGTGGCTGGCGCTTTAGCCACTTGAGCCACAGGCACTGAGCTGCATAGTTAGTTCTTTTGCCATAATTTCATTAAACGCTCAAAAGAAAAGGACGCTAGTTTCTCCTATTCATTTATTTCTCATGAACTGATTTTGTATACATTTACTGAGCACTTTCTACTTATTCAAAATATACGTGATAATACTGGACATTTTCCATGCTCACAAGTTTATAACGTCACGGGTTTTATATAGAAAATGTTTAATCAGTATGAACAGGTTTACTATTAATTTATATGGTAAAAGCATGAATACAGGCACTGTAGTCTCATAAAATAACTTAGCAAACAGAAGTGCTGGACCTTACTGGGAATGAAATTTTGGCAGAGTGAAGAGTGAATTATACAATTGATTGAGAAAAAATTTTCATGACTGAGATTAATGTATAGAATAATCATTTAATTAAAATCAAAAAATAATATTATATATAGGGGTGGCACCTGTGGCTCGAAGGAGTAGAGCGCTGACCCCATATGTCAGAGGTGGTGGGTTCAAACCCAGCCCTGGCCAAAAAAATAATAACAATATTATATAAACTTTTTTAGAAATGTTACTTTGCAAATATCTCATTTATGAATTCTATACAGAAGGAAAAAAAATAAAGCCTTTAGTTCCTAAATGTCTTCTTAGTTCCTCTATATCCTTTATGGAAAACAAAAACAAAAACAAAAACAAAAACAAAACTTGTTCTAAGTAAACCTTACCCATGGTACTGGGTTCAGTCTTAAAGCTATCGTCACCCAGAATCTCTGAAGCTTTGCACATTTGCTCCACCCAACACACTACTTCTCCATCCCTTAGTGTCCCATGAGTCCCCCTCTGTTAGGACAGCTCACTATTAACCTAGAGCTTGGTTGGGGGCACATTTGAACAAGCAGGAATCAGGAGGCCTCCTGTGAATTCTGGTTCTTTTCACTCACTTGCTCTTGGGTCCTTACTTAAATTTGGTTCCTGGTTTATGCATTTGTGAAGTGGAGATAGAAATAGGGATGTTGTGAAGATCAAGTAGAATTAGGTTTGTAAAGATACTTGGGAAGACTACCAATAAGTCAGTCAAATTTAAGCTGGTGCTGCTATCAGACATCATTTCCTAAGAGCTGGGGTCTATGTTTGTTCAGTTTTCCTTTCATCCATCATGGCATCAAGTACAATGCCTGGGCCAATATAAATAATAGAAGTTTCCTGAGTGATCTAGTGACCTTCACAAAAACAGTGAATTTCTCCATCTAGAACTTCTGTAGAGATAGATTACATCCTGTTGAGGTGTCATATTATCCCCAAACTTTCGAGAGTTAACCCATTGTAAGTCTATTTCTTCCTAAGGCAGAGTCTGCTCAACCAATCACTGAAAGGCAGACATTCACAGAGCTTATAGTTGTGACCTTTCTATCTAACACTGGCTCCTCCACAGAAAAACACAGGATCAGGGGGGCTTTTCTATGTGTCCATTGAAAATTAACAGTGAAGCCTGGATGTAATGGGTTATGTCTATAATCCCAGCACTTCAGGAGGCTTGAGGCAGGAGGATTTCCTGAGGCTTGGAGTACAAAACCAGCCTGGGCAACATAGTGAGACCCTGTCTCCATAAAAAAAAAAAAGAATAAATCAGCTAGCTGGGTTTGTTGTCCCAGCTTCTCAGGAGGATCATTTGAGCCCAGGAGTTCCAGGCTGCAGAAAGCCAATGAGCCATGACTGGGACATTACTGTCCTACCTGCACAACAGAGTAAGATTTCATATGTAAAAAAATTTAGAATAATAATAATAAATAAAAGTTACAATGGCATCTACTACTTCCACTCACATTCTCTGAACTGTAACTAAATATATGGACCCATCCAATAGGCTGGGAGTGAAATCTCCTACCTTGAAGACCAAAAACACTCATGTCGGTGAATAGTCAGAGATGCCTACTGGTTAGATATGGTGCCCATGACGATTCCCTAGGAGTCTTTGAAAGGAAACACTTGGAGTTTACCAAGGAATAGCTATTTTTCAGTTAATCATTTTTTCCACCATACATGATACTGTGTATTTTCTAGGATCCTAGAAAAGTGGATAACATTTTTTAAAAATTCAAATATGGGAAATAAAAAGATATAAATGTTTACTTAGCTAGGGAAATTTTAAAAATTATCTCACAAAATTTAATGTTGTTCAAAGGTTTTATGAGAGTACAGATGGTGAGGGAATGAAAGATATTTATGTGTCTTGGAATAAGAATATAAATGTCCGGTTTTATTGTTTTTACAAAACTAAAAATACAGTCCTTGTTCATTTTATTGGGTTAAAGTGGGGCAGAAAGAGGCAATGGTTGGACAAAATTGAAGCTAACCTTCGCTGGGCACTATTCTGGGTGTTTTCACATGTCCTGGTTCATCCCTGGTGTCATTATTTTTTTAAAAAATGTTGCTGTACTGAGAAAGAAAGACAGAAACAAACAAACAAACAAAAAGCTTTCTGAGATTTAATTCCAAGTTCGTCTGTTTTTCAATTATGCAACATTCATTCCTTCATTCCTTCTCCATAAAAGGGCCTAGGATGACATCCTCAGTCTAAAAAGAGAGACTGACCTGGTAACAAAAATTGCTTTCAGAGTTTTGGAGGTAAATGTGTCATAGTTTTCCAAAAATCAAAGATATAATCAAATACAGACACGGTGGATCAACTGTACTCAATTAAATTATAAAGGAGAAATCAATCTTTGGACATGAAGACTAATTGCTGCAAATGAAATTTGATTTTTATGGACACATAAAAATACAAGTGCAAGCAATGGAACGTCAAGGTAAAGACATTCACAAACACATAAAAGTCCATAAATGCTCTGAGGACCTCACTTTAGCACAAAGATAAATCCATCACAACCTGTTAATAAAAATCTGTAAGAGGAAGAAAAGATTCACAGTAGTTCCAAATCGTAATTGCCCCTATCAGGCACAACTTAATAAAAATGTGTTTGAATTTAAACGTTGAAGCTGGAATTACATGTTCTTTTATTACAAATTACTATATGTATGAGGCGACTTGGATTATTTCTCATTTTTCTTATTAACTGTGTGTCGATTACATACTGGATATAGACTTTAATGTGATAAATTCACTTGGGAAGTCAGTACACAAAGAGAACGCAAGTTTAAAATGATTCAGAAACTTCCAATATCATGATATAGGAGGAAACATGTTCCTGATACATGTATGTATGTATAAACATGTACATGTAGTGATGTGTATTGATTACTTTTCCTCATCCTGAACTTAAGAGTCCTGAACGTCATCTTTTATCTAATGTACCTAACATCTTTGGCAGCATCAGATCATTTCAAAGGCCAAAGATTTAGAGTTTGATTCTTCACTTAGCCCTGTGGAAAATGTTCTCTAGAAACAGAGACTTTCTAACACCATGCTTTCATGACAACTTTTCTTGAACTTTGGCCTAGACCAAGATGATAAGTTTTACTACTGTTAGCTTTCTGTGAGCAATAAACAGAAGAAATATTTGTCTTAGAAATCACACAGAGACCTATCATCTGTAGGACCATAGCTACAAATATAGGATGATCTATGGAATCATTAGTCTAACAGATAACATTTTTGGCAATGTATCTAATATCTATTTGTATTTAAATACAATATTTAAAAATATTGGGATTATTCCCACCCTAGACTCAGATGAAAAAATGAGTGGGAGTAATTCTTGCACTAACTTGTCTTGACAGATGAATAAGTCACCACTGTGGTCTGCTAGCAAAACAAATTTCCTCCATAGCAGGATTTTAGATAAAAAAGTAATGGAAACTAGAAAGCAACAGTACAGCACAATAACAAGAACAAGACAAGCCTTGACTTGAGGACTAACTTGGGCGAGACCTTTAGTAAGTTACTTAACTTCATGTTTCATAATTTCTTCATCTGTAAACTGTGAATAAATGTAATACCCTCTGTACCAGCGTGAAGAGTTGAATAGTTAAATCGGATTGACTACAAGTAACAAATTCTACCAGTTTTACTAATAATTCAAAAAAAGGGGGCAATAACAAGTTCAGGCAAGCATTTCTCCCCCCATAGAGACATCATAGAACATCAATGCAGAATCCTGACTGTCCTTTGTCTTCCTCATTGCAATGCCTCTGGTTCAAGTTTAACATGTAAGGTGTTATGTAAAACTTGGTGAAGAACACAGCTTAAATAGAAGGAGACATTTGGTTATAAAACATCTCCTTGAATGGCCTATTAACTATTTTACAAGAGGTTTTACAGGGAAGAAAACCTGATTAATCCTTAAATTAAAGATTCATTTATAATAAGCTCCCCAACCTGACCAACTATATCCCACTAAAAGCATTTCGCAGGTAAGGACTTTAAAATTCCTGCTAATAAATAGCATTATGTGTTTATCAGGTCTGGTTATTAAGGTGTTTGAAGGGAAATTTGATTCAGTTAGCTTTTTCTTTCCTAAGCAATCCCACTGAAGGGAGATAGGAGGTTATAGGCCTGCTGGTAGGGATTCGTTTCCTACCCACCATTTGTGTATTTTAGGATTAAATGAATTAAAGACACACCAAGCACTTTAGACAACTTCTGCCACATGATTAGACGTCATTTGTGGCTGTCATTGTTACTGACAAAACAATGCCTCCATGTGCATGAAATGAAAGGTTTTGTAAAGGGCAGGCAGGGGTGCCACTTTTGGCCAAGTCAATGCTGAGAAATAGGCAGTGGAATCTAATCAGCAAAATGAAGAAGACCTTAGAGAAAGGGAGGTGATCCTACTGACCTCAAGTAATCAATGGACTGAAAAGCAAACTCCCTTGAGTCGAGATGCTGCCCAGTTTCTAGCTGAAGTTTGCATGACGCTGCTATTGGCTTCATTTCTGAGAGCTGTCACCAGTCATTTTATAAATCTTTAAAAATTAATATAGGTGGCTTCTTTTTGTTCCTTCAGACAAAAATGACTTGCAAAAAATCTGCTTTCTTTTCACTGGACTCTGAAAAGCCTAGAGTATTTCAATTACAGCACTACAAACTCAGCTGTAATAGGAAAGCGTCTTGTCTCCTACAGCTGATAACCACACAGGCTGTCTCATGGAAGTGTAATCATATCAGCCCTTTCCCTTTCACCTTGGCTGGGGACACATTAAGTTATGTATGCAGTACAATGTAGCCCCCAGTTTCTGCAAAATTCAAATCATTTTCATTTTGTTTTATTGACATTTAAATAATACCTCTCATTCAACTAATTAAATCAATTTTTCCAGATAATTTCAGTCAGAACTTTTGAGTCTGCACTTTCTAATACCCCATAATTATCTTACAAATAAAACAAAGAAATGAAAGGTAACAGGAGCCCAATCCTTGGGGAAAGGACAATCTTGTTAACAAATGGTGTTGAAAAAATTGAATATTCATATGCAAAAGAATGAATTGGATGCTTGCCTTATACAATATACACAGATCAACTCAAAGTGGATCACAGACACAAATGTAATACTTAAAACTATAAAACTATCTTAGACAAAACATAGGGAAAAGATTTATGATACTGGATTTGGCAATCATTTCTTGGCTATGATATCAAAGCCTTGGCAACAAAAATAAAAATAAACAAAAAAGACTATGTTAAAATTAAAAATTGCTGTTCATCAAAGAACACAATCAATGGAGTATAAAGACAACTGCCAAATGAGAGAAAAATAATTGCAAGTTATATATTACATAAGGGGCTAATGTCAGCATACCGTGTTTCCTCCAAAATAAGACCTACCCCAAAAATAAGCCCTAGCAAGATTTCTATGCATTTGTTAAATATAAGCCCTACCCTGACAATAAGACCTAGTGATGGGTGTGGCTATGCATTTTGGCACAGAGCTGTAAGGAAGATTGGAATACCTTTTATCTGCCACAGCTCCTTTCTCCCAGCCATTCACACTTGCATGGGTGGGTGTGTGGTAACCATGGTCCTAGGCATCCTATTGTACATGTGTAAACAGCTAGGGGAAAGGAGTTCATGCATCACTAGCACCAGCCCCACCAACAAGGTCAGTTCCTCTGTCAGGTTCCAGAAGGAGATGACTTAACCATATTTGAATAAACATAGATTGTTGTATTATACTTAATAAAAATAAGACATCCCCTAAAAATAAGCCCTAGTGTGTTTTCTTAAGAAAAAAATAAATATAAGACAGTGTCTTATTTTCAGGGAAACACAGTATTTAGATGATTAACTTACTGTGTG
>CAUYQV010087029.1:0-55993 GCA_963574575.1 Galagoides demidoff | reverse complement strand
CGCCCGGCCATTTTTTTTTTTTTTTTTTTTTTTTTGGTTGCAGCCATCATTGTTGTTTGGTGGGCCTGGGCTGGGGATTCAAACCCGCCACCTTAGGTGTACATGGCTGGCACCTCAGCCGATTGAGCCACAGACGCTGAGCCAAGAAGCCACTTTCTTTGCTCATCCATAAGAAGCAACTCTTCATCTGTTCAAGTTTGATCATGAGATCACAGCAATTTGGTCACATCTTCAGGCTCCACCTCTAACTCTAGTTCCCTTGCTGTTCTACCACATGTGCATTCCCTCCCCTGAAGTCTGAAGTCCCTCAGAGTTATCCAGGAGGATGAGAATTTGCTTCTTCCAGATTTTCCTAAAGTTGATAGTTTGACCTCCTCCCATGAATCACAAATGTTCGTAATGGGGTCTAGAATGGTGAATCCTTTTCAGAAGGTTTTAAGTTTGCTTTGCCCAGATTCATCAGACATATGGCAGCAATAACTTTATAAAATGTTATTTCTTAATTAAGACTTGAGTTGAAATTACTGTTTGATCTATGGGCTACAGAATGGATGTTATGTTTGCTGGCATGAAAACAGCATTTACCTCCTCGTACATCTCCAGCAGAGCTCTTGGGTGACAGGTGCATTGTTGGTGAGCAGTAATATTTTGAAAGAGATTTTTTTTCCTCAGCAGTGGATCTCTACAATGGGCTTAAAATATTTAGTAGATTATGGTGTAAACAGATGTGCTGTCATCTAGGCTTTGTTGTTACACTGAGAGAGCACAGGCAGAATAGATTTGGTGTTAATCTTACGGGCCCTAAGATTTTTGGAATGGTAAATGAGCATTGGCTTCAATTTAAACTTGCCAATTGCATTAGTCCCTAACAAAAGAGTTGGCTTGTCTCTCCTTTGAAGTTTTAAAGCAGCTCTCTGGAACTCTGAAAGTCCTAGATGGCATCTTCTTCCAATATAAGGCTATTTCATCTACATTTAAAACCTGTTGTTCACTGTAGCACCATTCTCCACCCTTGATGTCAGCATTTGTCAGAGACCACTTTGGCACAGTCCCACTGGATCCCTGATCCTCTCGTACTGGAACCCTGTGCACCTAGGGCACCCAGGTGTGAGGGCATGGCAGCTTCAGAAAGCCCACTGGGCTCCCCTGCTCCTGAGGCATACTACCCATGTATGATGCACATCCTTATTTTTCCCTCAACAGTTTGAGCAAAACAATGAGCATTACACACAGCAAAATACAGTAATTGGCCTTATTTCAATATTGTGTCTTAGGGAATAGGGAGGCCCAAGGAAAGGAGAAGAGATGGACAGCTAGTCAGTGGACCAGTCAGACCGCACACAACATTCATCTGCTAAGTTCATCTTATATGGGTGCAGTTTGTGATACCCCAAAATAGTTATGACAGTAACATAAAAGATCACTGACACAGATCACCATGACAGGTAAAATAATGAAAAAGTGTGAAATATTACAAGAATTACCAAAATGTGGCACAAAGACTAAGAAGTCAGCACATGCTATTGGGAAAATGGCACCCTGATAGATTGATGCAGGGTCATCACGGCCTTCACTATCAGTTTACCACAGTTAGAATTCTGTGCTTTGTCTGAAATTTGAACCAGGCAAAAATGCAATGGTAATCTATAGTTGTGGCCTTTGCAGACATCTCTTATAGGAAGCAGCAGAGACCAGCCCTGGCTATTGTGCACGGAAGTAAGAACACATTAGTAGGGGCCCTGGGCCTCCCAGGGTCTCAGGAGCAGTGAGCACGTGAGCATGAGGAAGGGATGGGACCAAAGCAACCCTGACTGAGGACCTCCCCTCCAAAGCACTGGGATTCATAGTCTTGGATCCCTGTCCCTGACCGCTGTGCCTTCCCTTTACCTCTTGAGCAGAAGGATCAGAGTGGCCAGAGGGAATCCAGTCCAGTCAGCTGCAGTCAAGGGACCAGGGCAGAATATCAAGAGTCTAGCTGCCAGGGACCCAGTGTGCCCACTCAGAAGGTGACCCTGTGGCTGCTGGGGAGCAGTGAGCTGGCACAGAGCATGCCTTGCCTCAGTGTCATATGCACGTGGGTGGGTCTGGGAAGGGGCCTCCTGTCGAGCTGCCGCTGAATCTTCCTCCTTTTCCTCGCAGCCACTTCTCTGGATATGGTAACGGCAGGAACTGCCTTCCTTCCTGACACGTTCACTAGGCTGATAAACCCCCAAGAAAATGCCTACAGTTTAGAAGAGTTTGTCCACCAATTGGAGGTGTCTGGGTATAAACCTGAGGATGTGTCTGCCGCTTTGGAGATCTGGGAAGCCATTGCAGGTGCTGGTTGTTTTGGGATTGACAAGGAAGAGCTGCACAGATGCTTCTCGGCCCTTGAGAAGACAGGCAGTGAACACACACGGACATTCACAGACTGTGTCCAGGTGAGCTGTGCATTAGGTTCACCCAGGGTCAGCAAAGCAGAAGTTTCAGATCTTGGGCTAGATGCTCTCTGCAGTAGACTTGGTTTGGGGCTTACTATAGGGTGAGTGGTGTTTTTTTTTTTTTTAATTAAATTAGTTGTCAACATTTAAAACCAGTGCTTAAAATCCAGCCCCTCCTGAATGTTAGAAGATCTGGCCATGCTGGGCCCTGTTCCTTTGGCACAGTTGGCTGCATCACAATAGCATTTGCCCCAAAAATGGGTCATGTCATCCCTAGCTCTGTCCCCACAACTCCCTGACATCCTGTGCTGGGCCCATTTTACCTGCTGGATGCCCTTGAGTCAGTGACTCTTGAGTCCCAAGAGTGTGCTAACAGATGGACCTTTTGGATTATGTCCCTTGGCACCTGGCATGTCCCCGTCCCCACTCGTGTTGTCAGCAGTTGGTAGTGGTCTGATGCATATCAGTTGCAATGTGTCGTGGAGGTGTCTGCGTTGTGTCCTGGAGTAGGAGGAGCAGCTAGCTCAGGCCTTGCAGACTGTAAGTACTAGAAGACCTAGGGACAGCTGGGAAGAAGAAGCTGTCCACCTCATATTTCCCAAGATCCAGAATGGAAGTGTGTTTGTCATTATCAAATGAGTTCTTCTGAATGCAGGAAATATTGTTCACATGGTATTTACCTGTTCACAAAACTTTGTATACCGGTAGCCCTAGGAAGTGAGTGCAGCTCAGAGAAGGGCAAAGCTTTCCTAAGGCTGCAAGGGTGGAGCCCAGGTACCAGGCTCCTGGGTTGCGAGGTGATGAGTTCGGCAGCTCCTGCTTCTTCCTGGGGCCCTACCCAGGGCCCCAAAAGCAAGTACCTGCTACAAAGCCTCCCCAGACCTGTGTTACCCAGATGGGAGTCCTGGCTTCAGGCTAGAGCAAATTTCTTGAACCCTTTGAGTTGTGGGGATTTTTAATATAAAAAATATAAAGAAGTATAATGATGACCCCTTTACCCAGCGCCCCTCCTCAATAGGAGCCAGGACATTAGAAGCAGGTGTGGTATAAATATGAGAGTTGTTGTCATCCATATGGAATAATAACAGCATTGGCAGAAGAATTTACTGGAACTTGCGGTGTTGGGCCCTGTGGCCAGGCAGGAGGAGACTTGTAAAGTCATGTCAGCTTTTGAGGAAGCATCTGTGGTTCCATGAAGTTCACGTGTCTGACTCATTTAGTGAGTGGCCATGCTAAGTGTAGAAGGGGAAGGACACTTTCCTGGTACACGGCTAGCTGGTGGCAGACCCAGGGCTAGAAGCCAGGCCTCATCCTGATGGACCTGGGCTTGCCACTTGTTCAGGATGCCTCACTCATCAGGCAGGGTAGCCCCCTCCACTCACCACCCACCAAGCCCACCCCAACGTCCCTGGGTTCCCAGATCCAGTGTTTCTCTTGCTTTCCCTAGGCCCTCCTGGAGCAACACCAGGTGCTAGAAGTAGGTGGCAACACCATTCGCCTGGTGGCTATGGCCTCTGCCCATCCCTGGCTCCTGCACTCAGTGAGGCTAAAAGACAAAGAGGAAGAGTCTGACTCCCAAAGAGAAGACCCTCTGGCCAGGCCTCTGGAGGGGCCTTTCAGTGAGGACAACCCCCCTGAGGGGCTAGTACCCCCTTGTCAGGGCCCCCAGAGCATCAAGAGGAGCGCCAGCTGGGCCAATCAGAGTGGGGAAACCGATGCCGAAAGTACTCAGGAGCCCCCTGCAAAGAGGCCAGCTCTTCAGGACGTGTGCTTGGCCCTCAGCCCCGAGCCAGGAGCAGAAGAAGAGGTAGAAACCCAAGCCCTGGTGTTGTCTCCACCTCCAGAAGACACTGCTGGAGAGGACCAGGAGACTGTGGGGGTGTCCAGCTCCTTGGGCCAAGAGCAGCTGAGCTGTCAGGCCCAGCTTCCAGAAAGCTCTGAAGACCCTAAAGGTACCACTTGTCTCCCTACCCTACCCCCCTTCTCGGCCCTCACCCTGATTGCCCCACACCTTCCTTTGAGGTGGGAGACCTCCTGTCACTGGCTATAAGGCCCTTCAGCTTTTCAGGGCCTAAACCCTGAGGTCTGGAAGATAGTCTTGCTCATAGTGTATTTCCACTGGAGGGCAGAGGCTGCCCACATGTCCACAGGGATCACTGGAGTCACAAGTGCAGGCCTCTGCTGTGTGGTGTGACAGTGCCAGGCTGGCAGACACACCCGTGCTGAGACACACCCTTCCTCTCCCACTTTGTAAATCAGCAGTGGCTTTTTCATGTGGTATCTTGCTTAGGGGGTTTGCACACACAGCCCTTGTGGTCAGAGCTTCTGGATGGAAAATGAGGTGTTCACTGGCTTCCTCTAGCGTGGAACTTACTCAGGGTCTAGGAACAAGCTCCCCACACTTGTACTCTGTGGCATGTTCTGGTTTTGTGTGCTGGCACCAGGCTCCTGGTAAGGATGGATGCTCTGAGAGGAGATGGGTCGTTGTCATTCTGTTATCCCTGAGCCTGGAAGTGCCTAGCACATGCTGGGCATTTGGTACCTCCCAGATGAGTGGAGAAAGACTCTTCCCACTTTGAGTCCCTCACATCCTTTCCTCTTCCACCAGGGTTGGCAGAGAGTTCTGGACCCAGTGGCCTTTCCCAAGGAGCACGGGAAGGGTGAGTGTGGGTCCACTAAGGGGCCTGGGGTAGGCCTGAGCTGAGTATGGGGAAAGTTTGGAGACCCAGAGTTAATGATTCACATGAGGGCCTTTCATGAAGATGCCAGCTCAGAGAGTCTGCTTGACACAGTCATTCTCACTGGGGCATTTGGAAAGACACAGCAGGCAAGGACCAGACGTGCTGGGTGGTCACAGCACCCAGATTTCTCTGGAGTGAGGACTGTGCTTCCAGAACGTGCATAGTACTGGCTGGGCTGAGAACCATGAGCCAGGTTCTTTCACCTGCATTGCTGGGACCCCTGACAGCCCATGGTACCCTCATCCCCATTTTACACAGAGGATGCAGGGAAGTACTTCCCAGAAAGAGTACCTAATCCCAGTGTCAGGGCAGATAGGCCCAGAGTGCCCAGGTGCTGGTCCAGGGCAGCCTTCTCTCCAGGGATTTGTACTTTCTTCCCTAGGACCACTGTGCTGTAGAGTTGAGAGGTGGCTCAGAGGCCACAGAAGTCTTTGCAATGAGTAGCACCTTCCATGGTGCTATCCTCAGTTTGGCCTAAGTATCCCATGCTTCAGCTCCTAGGAGCTCCTATGTGGCCCTCCCAGGGCCTAGACATAGTCAGAGCCAAGTGACCAGCTAGTCTAGGACCTGTGGCACTCCTGGCCCCATGTGGCAGATCAGTCCCTGGGGTAGTAGCAGGAACCTTGTTCCAAGGCAGGTGTATCTGGAACCCCACACATGGTGCAGAGTGGAGTGTCTGGATATCAACTTCTGTGAGTTTGGCCACAAGATTTTGTGAATCTTGTCCTACCTCTGCCAGTGTAGAGGGACCTGGGAGCTGTGGGCTCATTGTAGCCTTGGTCACCACTGCATCTGAGCAGGTCTCCACACTGTGGCTACCTCAGTTGGCATTGTGGGCCTCCTGTCCACACAGGCGGGAGGGAGGAGGCCAGAGAGCAGAAGGTGGACATGCCAGCTGTGAGCCCCTATCCTATCTGTGAACAAACTGCCAATTGCTCACCCTACAGGGACTGTGAGAGCGTCTTCTTCATCGGCCGCCCATGGCGCATTGTAGACGGCCACCTGAACATGCCTGTATGCAAGGGCATGATGGAGGCTGTGCTGTATCACATCATGACCAGGCCTGGCATCCCTGAGAGCTGCCTGCTGCGCCACTACCAGGGTGTCCTGCAGCCAGTCGCCGTGCTGGAGCTGCTCCAGGTGCTCCTGGGGCTCAGCGGGGTGGGGGAGTATATTCCTGGGAATGCAGCAGGTGGGAGACTTCTGCTCCTTGCCCCTCCCCTTTCTGCTCACCTCTAGCTCCTTCCTCCACCCTCTGCCCAGATCCCATCTGACAGGTGCCCCCTGCAGCCCCAGCCTGATTGGGCTTGCCCCAAGGCCTGTCCCTCACCATGTCCTCTAGCAGTTCCGTGCTGCCACCCAAGCAGAGAGACACTATCCTGGGACTCTTGCCTCTGACACTTTCTCTGTACCTAGGTCACAGACTCACAAGCATACAGGGGTAAATGAGCTTTGCAATCCTGGTGGGCGGTGAGGAGAGACCCAACCTTTCAAGGGCACCTGCCTCCCTGTGTGATAGCCCAGCGTGCTCAGGGCTCCAGCTGCTTGAGAAACTGGAAGCTTGCAGTTCACCACTGAAACTTCAAATTTAAGGTGCTACAGGCCAATCAAAACCCACCCAGAAGCCAATCTCAGCCCACAGGAAGCCTATTTGTAGCCCCTGATGTACAGCTGTCCTCAGAAGGGTGATTACTGTGGCAGCCCCAAGCACTGTACAAAACAGTGCTCATACTGTTCCCACCCCTGCCCAATGCTTTTCCTAAACCCTCCTGGTAGATCCCTACTCATCTCTCAAGGCCAAGTTCAGGTGCCTTTGTAACCTGTGTCTGATGTCTCTAGGGCCTGGAATCCCTTGGCTGTATCAGGAAGTGCCTGCTGAGGAAGCCCAAACCTGTCTCGCTCTTCTCCAAACCCGAGGTGGAGGAGGCAGAGGCACCTTCCAGCCCAGGCGAGAGCCCCACAGTGTTCTATGAACCCACGCTGGACTGCACCCTCCGGCTGGGCCGCGTGTTCCCCCATGAGGTCAACTGGAACAAGTGGATCCACCTATAGGGCACCTGTGGGCGTCATCTCCCATCCCAGCCACCACTGCCACTGCCACGCTGGTACCACCTGGTGTTTGGCAGACCCCACCAGTGCCCTAGGACATCAGTTCGTATGGGGCTTCCTGCAGCAGGTGCATCCCACCGTGCTGGGAATGTAGAAGGAGGCCACACCTGTCAGTGCCCAGGCTCTATTGGGGCAGTTCCTTGGAACCTGCTCTATCATACCATGAGATGGTGCTTCTTGTCCCAGCTCAGTAGGGATGTGTTGGAACAGCTGCAGGGACTGTGGCTCCTGTACTGTCCCCTCATGTCTTGGCTACTGCTGCAGCCTTTTTCCTGCTCTCAGTGGAGCTGTCTGCTGCTCTCTCTGGAACCTGTGGTTGACTTAGAGAAAGCCCCAGATGGCTCATGAGGAGGAGCTGCCATATGGGAACAGAGCTGCCTTCCAGGCACTCTGCCTCCAGGCACATCCCAGAGCCATCATCTAGGACCAGTGAGGCTATTGGTATTCGCTTGCCTGTTCACCTCCCATTCCCAACTCCAGCCACCTTGGCAGACTCCTGGCTCCTTGTGTGCCCAGGCACCACTGAGATGAAGGGCCTGTGAGAGACGTATCTCAGAACAAGGGGTTCACTGATGCCAAGGGGCCCTTGCGGACACTGTAGCTCTTCCCCAGGCAGGGCACCCCACTCCAGCTGGCATTGAGCCACCCACTCAGGCACTGAGCTGGGACCCCTTTTCTAGCCTTGCAATTTACTTGGCAGGCCCCTGCTAGGCTGGGTGCCCCACTTTCTCATCCTGGCTGGCGAGTTCCTGCCAGCCCCAGAGATGAGGGATCCCTATAAGTTTTGGTTTTGTTTTATTCTTTAACATCTTTTCTCATTTAAAAATAAAAAGTCTCTGGCAGGTTTATTTTTTTTTTAATTAAAATGAAGTAACATGCATTTAGTTTTGTGAGTGTCCTAAAGAATTACTGATTTTTCTGGGTGATTCCCTGGTTTCAGCTGTGGAACATCCAGGAATGGCTGTCTCCAATAGCACCAGGGGACAAGGGAATGTGCTGGTGCTTCAGCTAACAGGCATGGGATGGCCAGCCTTTGGGATGAGAAAAACACAGTCCCTTCACCTGCCACCCTTGGCCTCAAAAGCCCTCCTGCTTTCTCAGCTAGTCCCTGGCCTGCCCCTGCACAGAGCAGCTCATCCTTGTGAATCTAGCAGCTCCCAGCCCCATGCCACGCCCAGGGGCAGCTCCACATAGCTGGTGCTGTCAGCAGGTTACAGAGGTCATGGGCCTATAGGACAGACTTGAACTTCTCTTTAGCTCACATTGTTCACATTTTTTTCTTTTAGTTGCCACCATTTAAAAAATTTGGAGGATTCGCTTTAAAAAAAAATTCAGACTCCTATCTTCTCTTAGAAGATAGAAAGTTCTAGTAACAGTGAACTTAACTTCCTACATGTGACAGTCACAAGTGCTGAACAATAGGCAGGACATGTCCCAACTTTGTCATCTGTGTCTCACACTCACCTGCAGCTTCTGTTATTCAACAAGCCCTTTTGGGGGACTTGTGATCTTATGGCGCCTGACCTGGCCAACACCCCTATCCTGGGTGTCCATCCTCCTGCCTGGGACCTGCCCTGACCTCAGATCAGACCTCTGGGTGAGGGGGACAAAGGTGGCCTTGGGTTGTAGTCCTGGGGGAGAAGCTGAAGCTGGACAAGTCTTAGCATGAGTTTTTTCTCCTTTTTTCAATTTCATTTATGTGTAAAAAAATTAGTATGTTTTGAGATTTTTTGAAGGGGTTAAGTAGAATAATGGATGTGATCTACTTTGTGAACAGAAAACATTGCACGTGTTAATCTGGGGATACACTTTGTGATGGGGGAAAGAAAGGTTTGGGGATTGGCAAATGTTTCTTAAAATACTGACCTTGAGAGGCTGAGGCAAGAGAATCACTTAAGCTCAAGGGTTTGAGGTTGCTGTGACAGCACAGTACTCTACTGAGGGTGACATAGTGAGACTTTATCTTGGGAAAAAAAAAAATACTGACCTTGACATTCATATCTCAGAGACTCAGTTTTCTCATCTGAAAAACTGGGGGCAGAGGAAGGGCACCAGGGAAGCTGAAGGTCACCAAGTGTGAGCACGTAGTAGGGTTCAGCCACATTGGTTCCCTTCCTTGTGGCCCTAAATGAGGGTCAGTGTGGATATATGTGAGGTGGGATGGAGCAGAGGGACCTCAAGCAGAGAGGGGACTTAGAGGAGCATCACTGTACATTCCCTTGGCCATTTTGCCCTCCCTCCTCCCGCTACTATCATGAAACCCACCATCCACCCATCTGAGGCAGCTCTCTTCCAAGCTCTCCACAGGTGTCTCCAGGAGTCACAGTAGACCAGTTGTGAGCTTCAGGGGGCAGGCAAGTAACAAATGAGAGCCCCCCGGGAAGGGCCTCAGCTTAATACCAGGAAATGGTAGTGACTGTGGAAAATTAAAGTAGGTGTACCCAGACTGGGAGGAATGCAAATTTAGAAGAAAAATGTTAAGTACTAACCACCAAATAAAACCCACAAAGAGGCCAAAATGGGTCTAACCGCCCTTCTGCGCCCACCAGAGCAGTGCTAGGTGACGGCTCCAGGTCATGCCCTCTCCGTTGTTTCTCACTTGGGGAGGGTGCAGCATGGGTGGGCACAAACACCCTTGGTTTTGTGTCCCCAGTGTTCCTGCATCCCATGTTCTCATCTGCCAGTGTATAAATCTATTCTCTTTTAAATGCTTAAAGCATTACAGATCTGGGGTGGCACCTGTCGCTCAAAGGAATAGGGTGCCGGCCTCATATGCCAGAGGTGGCAGGTTCAAACCCAGCCCCTGCCAAAAACTGCAAAAAAAAAAAAAATTACAGATCTGTTTGCAGCCTCCACCATCATCTTCAACCCCCCTCCCAGACCTGCTCTTTGCATTTACATCCATGTCTGTATACCCTGGAAAATACGGGGCTGTGACACCATGTGACATAAAACCTGCCTTTAGGAGCAGCTCACTCTGCCACTCAGGAACACCCCTGCATGTTGGCATCAGCACACAGAGCGCTCCCTTGTCAGCCACTGGAGTTTCCCTAGAGCTGATGTCCTGAAGTCCTGCTCTCTTTCCCCTAATGGAGATATTAGAAATACCTCCTCATCTTGATGCACTTCATGGTGCATCCTTGAGGCTGCCATCTGGGGCTTGGCCTCTGTCCCTTCTCCAAGCCTTTCTTAGATATTGTTCAGCCTGTTGCTGCCAGCCACTTCCTGTGTCCCTGTCCCAGCCTCAGCTGAGTGACCACACGTCCTGACAACCGTCCTTTCTGTGGGCCATGACACTCTTCCACTGAGGTTTTCCAAATGCGCATGAGTATATGCATGTTGTGTGTGTGCTTGCCTGGGGGTGAGCATGTGATCTCCCTGCATCATGGGACCTCCATCTCACCTCCCAGCGCCGGTGTGGCGGGCACCCACCTAATCTGCTGAATTACAAAAGACCCTGCCAGTTCACCACCTGCCTCATCGCCCATATTCCCTGCCATAGAGGGCTGTGGCAATTGTCTGGGGTCCCCATTATAAGTACCTGGCAGATGGACGTGCATGTCTCCTGGACAGCACAGCGAGCCGGGACACTGTTCAGCCAGTACCTGCCACTTACAGCACTCATCAGCAGATGGTGGCACCGGCCCGAGAAGCTTTGTTTCCTATTGGCTTGCTTTGGTTTCCCAGCCTGGGGCTTTGTCCACTCATGTTTGAGGGGGAGACCAGAAGTAGATGTTGAATGAGTCATAAAATTTGACTTCTCATAAAATTGATGATGTAATAATGACATTTTCTGAGCACTCTGTAATGTGCCAGACTGGGTACTTCATACATGTTAGCTCCTGGTCTCACAGCAGCCAAAAGAATAAGTCTGTTCAATGTACCTATTTTTTTTTTTTTTGAGACAGAACCTCATGCTGTCGCCCTGGGTAGAGTGCTGTGGCATCACAGCTCACAGCAACCTCCAACTTCTGGGCTCAAGCGAGTCTCCTGCCTCCGCCTCCCAAATAGCTACAGGTGCCCACCACAATGCCTGGCTATTTTCTGGTTGCAGCCATCATTGTTGTTTGGCAGGCCAGTGCTGGATTCAAACCTGCCAGCTTAGGTGTATGTGGCTGTCACCTTAGCTGCTTGAGCCACATACGCCGAGTCATCGATGTACCTATTTTGTGTGTGAGGAAACTGAGGCATCAGAGGTAAAATGATTTCCACAAGACTGGAAGCTACAGAGTGAAGCAGCTGGGTTTCACCCCAGAGCCAGTCTAGTGTCCTCTCCCCAACACCACCTCCCTGTGATTTGTGGTGGGCCCCCCAAGAGAGCAGAAGGTCAGGGTTTCTCATCTGGGGGCATCAATTTTAGAAACAAAAGCCTTCATTTGTCACCCTAGGGATGGGGCGCGGGGGGGCTACCCACTCAACTCACATTCTGATCAAGGGAGAAGGAGCTTGTGCCAGTTTACACACTGCCCAGGAGGCTTGTTTCATCCTGGTGCCCCATCCTGTGGCCTTTCCACGTCCAAGGGCAGATGGCTGCTTCCTCTCTGCCTACTTTGCCAGTTGCTGCTCTGCCACTGATGGATGCATTGATCATTTGGTTCATTCATTCACCCATTCAATGTTTTTGAGCCCCTGCAGAGAGTGCCTTCCATTCCCACCCTACTGGGCTAGATATGGAATATGATAGAAGAGTGAAAGATACACCGCAGAGTGTAGCAAACATGCTGGGAAAAAATAGGCCAGTGGTGTGTTGCATGTTAAATAAGGGCCCAGTCCAGGTCCCCCACTAAGGAGGGGACACCTGAGCACAGGTCCATCCTCTCCTTTTCTATGAATGTGCAGGTTTCTTAATGGCAACTGTCCCCTCTCTTGTTTTCTTCCTTGTTGGGAGTTTATGCTTCTCCCTTAATGGTTGACAGATTGGGCTTCCAGGAGGGGTACAAGGCCTACACTGCCCCATCTCCCACTGGTCCTTCCTAGTTTCTGAAGATGCATCTGGGCCTTGAATGCCCTGATGTGGCAGCCAGACTCGTGTAAACCACCTTCCTGGATAGGTGGGAGGAAGGGGCTCCCCCCGCCCCACAACAGGGAGGCCCGCTGGAGCACAGGACGTGAGATGGAGAGTGCATGAATTCTGGGCAATTCACTGCACCTCCAATTCCTTCTGTCTCCTTCCCTTGTTAGAGCATCAGGGACACCCAGACAGCATCCTAGGCCTACCTTTCTGTAATTGTCATGGTTGGGGAGCTGGGTTTGGGGTGCTGTAGATTGTGGCAGAGGGCGATGCAAGCTTCACAGCATCTGGTTGGGAACCTTCGAGAACTCTCTGTGGAGGAGACTGGGAACAGCTGTGGTCATAGCCCTCTTTTCCTCTGACCCAGAGAGCCCAGCTCCAGGTGATGCTGGAAAGAAGGAAACCCATATCCAACCAGAGGCTGTCCCTTCCCTCTCTGTTCATCCCCAGAGTAAGCCGAGAGGCTGATTCCTACCCCTACCTTACAAAGGAGAAAACTGGGGCTTATTGTATCAGAATGTTTATTGCAGCCCAATTCATAATTGCCAGGTCATGGAAGAAGCCCAAGTGCCCATCGATCCACGAATGGATCAATAAACTGTGGTATATGTACACCATGGAATACTATGCAGCCATAAAGAAAGATGAAGACTTTACCTCCTTCATGTTTACATGGATGGAGCTGGAAAATGTTCTTCTTAGCAAAGTATCACAAGAATGGAAGAAAAAGTATCCAATGTACACAGCCCTATTATGAAACTAATTTATAGCTTTCATATGAAAGCTATAGCCTAATTATAGCCTAACAATATGGGGAGGAGGAGGGGGAGGGAAAGGGAAGGGATGAATGGGTGGAGGGAGGGGGATTAGAGGGATCACCTCTATGGTTTATCTTACAAGGGTACAAGTGAATCTTTCTAAGAGTAGAATATAAACGTCTTAACACAATAACTAAAAAAATGACATGAAGGCTATATTAACCAGTTTGATGAAAATATTTCAAATTGTATATGAAAATACCACACTGTACTCCATGAGGGCCTGTACACAGCTATCATTTAATAAAAAAAAAAAAAAGAAAAAAATATGGCTGGTTTGAAATGAGATGTCCTGTATTTATAAAATGCACACCAGATTTAAAATACTTATTATAAAAAATAATGTAAAAACTCTCAGTATTTTTATAATGATCACATCTTGAAATAACAATTTGTTGGCTTGTTTAGATTAGGCTAAATAAATGTACTACCAAAATTAATTTCAACTGTTTCTTTTCTTTTCCTCCTTTTTTTTTTTTGAGACAGTCTCACTACGTTGCCCTCAGTAGAGTGCTTTGCTGTCACAGCTCACAGCAACCTCCAACTCTTGGGCTTCAGAGATTCTCTTGCCTCAGCCTCCCAAATAGCTTGGACTACAGGCGTCCACCACAATGTCTGGCTACTTTTTTGTTGTAATTGACATTGTTGTTTTGGCAGGCCCAAGCTGGGTTCGAACCCACCAGCTCCTGTGCATGTGGCTGGCACCCTAGCCGCTGAGCTACAGGTGCTGTCCTAATTTCAACTATTTCTTTTTACTTTCTTAATGTGGCTACTAGAAAAATTTAAAAGTACCTATTTGGGCCGGGTATGGGTCACGCCTATAATCCTAGCATTCTGGGAGGCCAAGGCAGGTGGATTGCCCGAGCTCACATGTTCAAGACCAGCCTGAGCCAGAGTGAGACCCCCCCCAATCTCTAAAAATAGCTGGGCATTGCAGCTGGCACTTATAGTCCCAGATATTAGGAAGGCTGAGACAAGAGAATCACTTGAGCCCTGGAGTTTGAGGTTGCTGTAAGCTATGATGTCATGGCATTCTACTGAGGGTGACAAGTGAGACTCTGTCTCAAAAAAACCCCCCAAACAACAACAATAACAACAACATAAAGGTACCTATTGGTGAGTAATCTAATTCTATTGGTTAGGGGTGTTGAGAGCATGTCTGTATTCCTTACATCTGTATAGCTATAAATGCTGTAAAAGATCCAGTTTGAATGAAAAGTCCCCAAATTAATCCTCTATTTCTCTCTTTTTATCCTAAGCCACCTTCCCAAGGCATTTTCATCTTTCCTTCTAAGAGGGTAAAAGAAAAAGGAAATTTTTCTTTTCTGATTCAGAAGTAGGCATAAAACAAATACATTTAAATGTAGTGGGGATATAAGAAAAACTGGAAGTAAACAAGACAGCCTGTGGACAATCTGTTAGCCAAACACAGTAATATATACACCTGGACAAGCATCAGTCCCACGAGGAAACCCAGCAACTTTAATTACTTCACCTACAGGCACTACACTGAGAATTGTTTCTTTCCACTTGAGTGGAAGCATGCTGTTACGCCAGAGTGAGCTGTCAGGAGTTTTGCTTCTCTTATACCAGAACTGTCTTCTGAGGTTCACTTTTATATGTGTTATATAAATGATAATTAATACATGTAGCACATTGACAACAATAACGAGCATTGGTTTGGGAGTCAGAGAGATCTAGGTTTCATTCTGGCTTTGCCATTTGTTGACTCAATGGGCTTGAGCCAGCTTTACCTCTGAAGGTATTTCTATACCTGCTATCCTTAGGAATAGTAGGAACATATGTTTGAGTGTGTGTGTTTTTTGGATTCATTGAGGGTACAGAGATCCAGGTTACACCAATTACACGTGCTAGGTAAAATCCCTCTTCTAATTGTGTCCCGCATCCAAGAGGTGAGGAATACAGCTCCTGACAGGTTAACACCTTGCCTCTGCTCCTAGACATTCTCCTCTCATTTAAAAAATCTGCTCTGCTACAAATATGATTATGCCTTCCATCTTTTGCCAAAGACATTTTATTCCTCGCCTCAATCCTCATGGGTAGAATTTTGAGGGGACCACTCATCTTGGACACATTTGTCCTCTGCAGTTTTTTTGTTTTGAGACAGAGTCTCCCTCTGTTGCCCAGGCTAGAGTGCTGTGGCATCAGCCTAGCTCACAGCAATCTCAAACTCTTGGGTTCAAGTGATTCTCCTGCTTCATCCTTTGGAACAGCTGGGACTACAGGTGTCTGCCACAATACCCAACTAATTTTTCTATTTTTAGTAGAGACAGAGTCTCATTCTTACTCAGGCTGGTTGTGAGCTCCTGAACTCAAGTGATCCTCTGGCTTCAACCTCTCTGAGAACAAGGCGAGAGCTATTCCTTACCCTTCTTTCCAAACACCAGGAACACACTACTGACACATTTTGATTTTAAGATAAAATCCTATGAGTAGATAGGATCTTAAGTGCTTCAGAAGTGTTTTTTTCAGTTGCTTGCCTAGGTCTATCTCAAGGGAAGAATTTAGGTTACATTTCTCCCCAGACTAAGGATGTTTGTTTGATTGAGCGGGGTATTCTCAAAGTGCCACTAATGATGACATCATCACTCCATCCACGCATCACCCACCTAGCATCCATCCCACACCAACATTTTTTTTTTTTTAATACTCATGGTGTGTTGGGTCCCATGTGTTACACCTGAGTTGTCAGAATGAATAAAACTGTCCTTATTAGTGTGTCAGTGAGTTGGGGATGGAAGAGGTAGATGAAACAAAAATAGTGAATCTTTGATCATTGTCACAGCTGGGAGATGCATGTGTTTTATCAGCTTTTTGGTATGTTTAACAATTTTCTTTCTTTTTTCTTTTTCTTGAGACAGAATCTCACTTTGTTGCCCTTGGTAGAGTGCCACGGCGTCATACCTTACAGCAGCCTCAAACTCTTGGCTTTAAGTGAGTTGCCTCAGTCTCCAGAATAGCCTGGAGTACAGGCGCCCGCCACAACCCAGTTATGTTTTAGAGACCAAGGCTCGCTCTTGCTCAGGCTGGTCTTGAACTCCTGAGCTCAAGCAATACAGTCACCTCAGCTTCCCAGAGTGTTGGGTTACTGGTGTGAGCCACCGTGCCTAGCCCTAATAATTTTCTCAATAAAGTTATATAATACAAACTGCTCTTTCTCTCAAGCTAGGGAGCTAGATTTGATAGAGGCCTTATTGTAGGCAAGTCCAGCCAGGGCCTGGACTTAAACGCAGAGTATTAGCGGAAGACAGTCTCTGGGGCAAGGTGAGGAATGCCTCCTGGTGGTAGGTAACTCTGAACTAGTTCTTTAACTTGTTCAGATTAAAGAGGCCCCAAACTACAAGTCTGATTCAGCCTTCAGCTGAGTTTGGAGGAGCTTAGAGGTCAGGGTCAGGAGTGAGGAACTTGTCTCACCTAGCTTCCCCTTTGCTTAAGGTCAGCATAAGTAGGAAGATATACAAATTCAGGCGCTGTACAAGGCTTCTGGTTGGATTTGCCTGCACATATAGGGAACTTGACACAATTAGACAAGGGGGAGTTAGGAACCAAGTCCTTCCAACTCCAAAGACGGGGAGAATAGGTTCAAAACTTGAAATCAGACAGTGGTAGGTTCAAATCCTGACTAGCTTCGTGGCTTTGAACAAATCACTGGACCTCCCTGAGCTGACTCAATTTCTCCATCTATACAAAGAGTACAGTAAAACCTTGTAAGGTTTGGTGAGGACCAGAGATCCAACTGTCAAGATCCCGGCGTGAAGTGAAGGCTCCATAAATGGCAGCCATCATTCTTGGCCAAGTGCGGGTGCATTCTCCGAGGCGCGCCTCCCGCCGGGTCCCTCAGGACTGGCGCAGCCCGCCTCCTGGGTTCCTGTCCTACAGTCCTCCCAGCAGGTGGCCCAGCATTCATACCCACGCCCCTAAGCGAGCCTGGAGGGAAGGAGGGTTGGATGTCCAAGGTCTCCCCCCAGGATCAACCCCCACCTCTATGCGCCCGGCGCAGGTAAGGTTTCCGGCCCAGGCCATGGGGACAGCGACCTCTGGGGAGGTCGAGGCGAAGGGCGCAGCCCCGGGCCTGGAGGGGGCTCCAGAGGGCGCTCCCTCCCTCGCCTGGGTTCACCCCTGGGCCAACCTCGGCGCCGGGGCCGCGGGCTGCGCGCTCTGCGGCTGTGAAAACCCGGAGAGGCGGATTGGAGCGCGCTCGCCGCGCTCGCAGCCAACTCCTCCGCGGTCCGGCCGCCGAGCTGGGCATGCTCAGTGCGGCCGCCGCGCCGCCGTCCGCCAACTCCGGAGCTTGCGCTCCCGGGCCGTGGGGGCGAGAACGCCAGCGGCGAGCCGGCGTCGCTCGCCGCCCCCAGACAGTGGCAAACTTCGCGGCGTCCCCAGAGCTCCTGCGGGCGAGGCAGATACATCGCTAATAAAATCAAATTCCGTTCCCCCATCCCAACCCCAATGATGGAGGCTGCGGCCGCTGGAGTGACCCCGCCGCCACCGGCCCCCGCTCGCTAGCCGGGGACCAACAGGTAAACTGTTGGGGGTTGGGGGGAGGAGGAGCTGTGGTCTAGGGGAGGGCGGCGGGCAGAAAAAGCCCGAAATGCCTACGGGCTGACTGGCCCCGTCGGCGCTCACGGCCATCGCTTCTCACCCCCCCTTCCCTAGCCCCTGGAGGGGCTGCAAAGGGTTAAGTCGGCCCCGCGCCACCGTGAGCACGGCCCCCTCCAGCCTCCGCGACTGCCAGCAGCGCGCCTCGGCGCCTGCCCGGAGCCGCCTAGGGGACCCGAGCCGCGGATGCGCCACCAGAGCCTGGCGGGCGTCTAGGAGGAACCGGTCGCTTCCCACCGTCCGCATCCCTGCGTCTCCCACCCCCTCCAGGCCTCCTTCCCTCTGCCCCGGCCGGGTCCGTGCTCAGGTGGCGAGGTCTGCCGGGCGCGTGGCGGCGGGGGAAGGGTCTTTGCCTAGGAAGAGGGGCGGGGGCGGGCCGCTCAGCAGCCTCTTCCTCAGGGGAGAGAGCCATCCTCGTCTGGGGCGAGCACTTGAGCCACCCGCCTAGGAGCCAAGAAAAGTTTATTTTCCCCTCTTGCCCCTCCCCCACTCCCACCCTTTGCCCAGCTGGGGTGGGTTTGGGTCCATTGGTGAAAAAAGTCACACGTTCCCATCAGCTGCTCCTCCCCCTGGGGACAGGAGGCAGGCGCCGCGGAGGACCCTGGCAGACCTCCAGCTCCTCTGCTGCCGCCACCAGATAGGTGCGTCCCGGGGCTCGAACGCAGCCGGGGGCCCGCCGAAGGCTGCCCCTATCAGTGCGAGTCTGCGTGCCGGGCAGCAGCAGCAGCATCCAACCTGCTTTATTCCTGCCTGCAGCGCCACAGCGAGCGAGGAGGGGGAGAGAGGGAGTCTGTCTGCAAAGTGCTGCTCCCTGGTGCTCAGAGGCGGCTGCTCCAGCTCCAACTCTCATTCATTTCGCCGGTTAACATGAGAGATCATGGCCGCCTTCGGGCTTCTCAGCTATGAGCAGAGACCGCTGAAGCGCCCCCGGCTTGGGCCGCCCGACGTCTACCCACAGGACCCCAAGCAGAAGGAGGTAAGGGCGCCGGCGGCCTCCCCAGCAACCGGGGCCGTGCTCTGCAGCGCTGACCCGGGGCCAAGTTGGCCCAGCAGGCATCGCAGGCGCTGCGGGGGAAGGGTCGGGGAGGGGGATTGGAGGCGGAGGCCGGGCTGGGGGGCCCAAGGACCCCCGGCGGCGGAGACCGAGTGGCTGTCAGTCCCAGCGCTCCACTGGGGCGCTCGCTCTCCGAGTGCCGGGTCGTTTTCGCGTTACCGGGCCTTGCACCGCGCTGCCGGTTGCTTCATGGGTTTCTTGCCTGGCCGAAATCCTTCCGTTCGCTCTCCCTCGCTTCTGCTTGTTTTATTTTTCTCTTTGCCGCTTCAGTAAATCCTTGTAAACTTTTTGAAAAATGTTGGAATGCAGTGCATCCGACACTGAGGTCTTGGGTTTTGCGCCTGCTGGCCAGGGACGGATGTGGGGGGGTTCTTTTCAAATTTTGCAGTTTGGAATCGAAGTCGTTTTTATCAAGGTGATACTTATCTCTCTTACCTCCGTATCCCCTCTCCGTTTTAAAAATCAATATTAAAGAGAAACACTGATTTTCGTCCCTAGAGGCAATTGGCTTAATTGCTGGAGGCTGTTTTGTATGTGTAAAAGCAGGCGAGTTGTCTTGGGAGGGAATCGGTTCGTCCCAGGATTGCTTATTTCTTTGAATGAAATTATTTGGAAAAACCTTGACTCTTGCACCAGGTAGTTACACTAGCTTCAATGTCTAGGGTAACCATGGCATTTTGTAGCTGTGTGTGTGTTTGTCAGGAGTTAACAAGTAATTATGTAACAACTCTCCAGTTATAATGATCATTACCCTTGGCTACACAATTTGCTCAGGGACTTGCTTTTTTTTTTTTTTTTTAAGATCACCTGCTACCCAGCTGTGCTTTCCGCGTTCGCCAGCTGCAGCCCACCCATTCTCTGTTTTCTTTAGCTAAACACTAGCTGACCACATTTCAGGACTTATCTTTCTGGGAATCTAAAAATCCTCTCTTAAAAGTTTATAGGCCTTCTGACATCACAGAAAAGAGCTTTGTTACCAAGGCAAGGAGAGGTCCTTAAGACTTGGGTTTTGATAAATTGTATCTGTTTCATTAATGGAGTAGGGATGCTTGTTCTGACTAAACTGTTTTGCTAATGAAGTGTCTGAGAGACAAGGAGCAGTAACTCCTTTCAGAGGTTTAGCCCACTAAATACGTCTGAGCAGCAGTGGAGTAATTCAGATTAAAGCTAGGAAGCTTTTATAGGTGGGTTCCCAGCAGAGATTTAACGAGAAGGTAGGAGTTTGAGATTTTGCGGGTTCTTTCCCACCAGTCTCCCCACCCTGTTACCCCTTAGAGATGCTAAGGATCAACGTGTAAAGAAAAGTAATAAAACGGAGTGGGAGGAAGTTTTGATGGGAGGGGAGGGGAGGGGACAGGGGCATTCACTGGGTGATCTTTATCAACTTGTGATTACACACACATTGACTGCCACACTAGGAAAAAAAAAGTTTTTCCTTGGGGCCAAGGTATTTTATTAGGTCAAGACAGGTCAGGAGGTATCTGAGTCATATATGCTTCATGAGGTCCCCAGCTCAAAACTAGCAAAAGTTAAATACAACTGGCATGGCAGTTAATGTCTGGCTCAGCTCTTCAGAAGGCAGCATTATTGACACTCCTCAGTTATGGGATGGTGGCTTGGGGCGTCACTCGGCCTTAGTTAGCACTTACTCCTCAGCTCACACTTATTTTTCGATATATATGCATTTCAGGATTGAGGTGTCTGTGATTCTGGAAAGAGTGATTTTGGATTTCAGGGTCTTAAAACATTTTATGGAGTTTTGAAACAGGAAAGTGACCTCTGAGGTGCCTTTTTTTTTTTTTTTTTTTTTTTTAATACAGAGTCTCACTATGCACCCTTGGTAGAGTGTTGTGGCGTCACAGCTCACAGCAACCTCAAACTCTTGGACTTAAACGAGTCTCTTGCCACAGCCTCCCAAGTAGCTGGGACTACAGGTGCCCACCACAACACCTAGCTATTTTTAGAGATGGGGTGGGGGGTTCCCGCTCTTGCTCAGGCTGGTCTCGAACTTGTTAGCTCAGGCAGTGCACTGGCCTCAGCCTTCCTAAGTGCTAGGATTATAGGTGTGAGCCTTCGCGCCACCGCCCTGTGGCACCTTTTTAAACTTCTTTTGAAAAGGGAAACTGAGGCCAGGCAAGGCTTAAGTGATATGACTAAGGTGTACGGTGGCTAAGCAGAGTTGGACCACCAAACCAGTATTTATGTCAAAACCAATAGGGTTGAGGATGCTTTCTGATAAATTGTTGTTCTCATATTCTTCCCTTCCCCCCAAGGCAGGCAATGTTTTATCTGTCTTGAGCAGAGAGTCAGTTATGTGGGACTGTAGCCAAATTTGGGTATAGTACAGAACAGGTGCTTGGTTGATCTTGGGGGTGGTTGGCGCACAGAGTTTTCTAAGCTTTAGTTATTTATGTATTACCTCTCTCAGGATTTCTACCCAACCCCCATTCTACCTATGTATTCGAATGTTTTCTTTAATTTTTAAGAAACTTTTTGTTTCTGAAGCACTACTATATGTGAAGTCATGGATTTATATATTGTGATGTATATGTGTGTATATATAAATTTCAACTGATGTATATATATAACTTTATCTGATGATACATGCACATACATATATGATTATACACATTAAAATGAGACCATAACTATTAAACACTCTAAAAAGTTTATCTGTCCATCTTAAAGCATTAGATCTTTGTGTCCGTGTGGAGGGAGATGCTGATTTAATGGAGGAAGTGTGGGCAGACCTGGATTTGGGTCCTTGTTTTGGATCTTTGTGATTGTGTAGCCCTGGGCAAGTTGCAAGCCTTCTCATTTGTAAATTAGTTTGATTGTGTACTTCCAAAAAAGTTTGCAAATCAGCATTTGTGTGAGAAAAGCCCTGCTCCTAGTGAAAGTTTTTCTTATCTCTGTTGAAGTCGTTTTTAGTGTTAACCATTGGTAATAGAGTTCTGGAAAATGGCTCCCAGCAAATAAGGTTGGAACCCTTGAATGAAGGACTCCCCCAGAGAGGTATGGGGGAGGAGCTGGAAGCTTAACTGCTTGATGGATTGATTGTATTTATTTGCTAGCTTGCATCCCAGAGGACTTTATTATACTTTGCCCTCTGGAAACACTACCCTCCTTCCTTATGCCCCATACATCCACACATCTACGAATGCATTGTGCATGTGTTTGATCCAATTCCAAAAGGTATTTCTAATCCATCCATTGCTCCCTGGTTTTACCTATGTGCCTAACCTCCTTTTGGACTTGAGGCCGTCTTTTCTCTGCTCTGGGGCTCCTGCATATGCCCATCTGTCTGCCTGGACACCCATCTGCCTACCCACTTGTTTGCTACACCCTCAGCTTTCTACTCGCTCTTGTCACCTTAGGAAGGTAGGCACTGAAGCCACTCTGCTCAGGTTGGAATCCAGGCTCTCCTGTGTACATATTCCTTATTCTGTCCACACCTCAGTTTCCTTCCTGGTACAGTGAGGATGATGATACTGCTCACCCTATAGGGCTGTTGGAAGATGACATGGATAATGCATGTACAGCACTGGAGTAGGATCTGCCGTGGATTCAGCCCCCAAGTATTTACTGTCATAAACTGTCAGCAGGCCTGCTGCTTCATCACTCAGGTCTCCGTCCCACCATCTCCTCAGGCCTTTCTGGTATCTCAGGGATGAGACCTGCTTGAGGCATGGCTGAAGTACCTGGCACCTAGTACAGTTAGTTTCTAGAATGTTGAGGGCACAAGTATTTGTTGGAATGTATGAATAGAAATGGGAAAACTGATGACTGAAGGGTGAATCTTTTGCATCTGCCTTGGAGGCTACAAGGCTGAAAGTGAAATTAAGCCCTAGAAATAGGAAGGAAGAGTTTTACTACGGGATAAAAGAGGCTAAAACAATTAAATAGTTAATATATTTAGGAAATCCAATTAGTCAAATAGATTGGACTATAGAGTCTGAGGCAAGAGGATCATTTGAACCCTGGAGTTTGAGGTTATCATGAGCTCTGATGACACCATGGCACTCTACCTGAGGTGAAAGAGTGAGACTTGGTTTTCAGGAAAAGAAAAAAAAAGAAAAAGTAAAACAATAGTGAGATTTCCAAGCCCCAGGAGCTATAGCACCCTGCCAGAAGGGTCTGGGGGGAGGATGGCTGGCATGCTGTGCAGGGAGCTCCCCAGGGGTTACAAGTACAGCATGACTTGGAGAGTTGGAGGTGATAATGAGAGGGGTGGTGTCTGCATGTGGATAACCCACGGTAGTGGTTCTCCAACTTCAGAGCACATTTGGGTGGCATAGAGGGCTTGCTAAACACAGATTCTTGGGGTCCCAGAGTCTACATTCTGACAAGATTCAAGGATGTGACCTGAGCTGCAGGTCCTAGGTCCCACTTGGAGAACCCTGGCCTAGAAAGAAGGCATCCTATTCTGTAGGGTCTAGACCAGTGTTTTTTAGCCTTTTTTTTTTTTTTTTTAACTCACAGCACACTGGTACCTATGTACTCACACGTTGATTTGCAAATTTTTTCGGAAGTACCCAAATTAATTTACAAATCAGAAGGTTTGCACACTGGTACCTTACTCCTTTCTGGAGTAAGTAACCCCTTAAAACGGCTCAGCTCCTTTGCGTCCAGGGTCTTGTTACCTCCTTCCCCTGCAGTCATCTTTTCTGTTATAGTTAAACTTTCACAGCACACTTAAATTATGTTGATTGAAAAAAAGAGTTTAAAAAAAAAAGAGAGAATGTACTTACTGTGTTTTGAACTTCTTTCAAAACTAATTTAATTAATGATCTTTAAAAATTTTCGAAGCACACCTAAAGTCATCACTGGCCTGGAGAATCCTGCTTGCCACAGGCAGGATTGGACTTCTATGGGGCTGAAGTTGCAGTGGCCTGGTTTTACAGTTGACTCAGCTATGATTTGGTGCACTTTTTCTAGAAGTTGTGTCCTTTCTTAGCTTCAGACCAGGGGCATGGGTCAGAAGTTTCGGTCTCCCTCCACTGCCTTTCCATTATACTGGAAATAAAATCTAAACCTTACCCCTAGCCTTCAGGCCTTGGCTTACTTCTGTAGTTCCTGCCTGTAGCCAGACAGCCTAGCTTTGCTCTGGCTCCCCACTTCCTGCGTGTCTGACTCAGCTTCTTCACCTGTGGAATGAGGTTCATACTGTAACTTCATGGGGTTGCAGGGCAGAGAAAATGAGCTGATGTATGCAAAGGACGTAGAGCTGTGCTTGTCACACGGATGGGTCTCAGTGCGGGTCAGCCATTGTTAGCAGAATGCTCGTTAAAGAATTTTTGGGTCTCCCATTGTCCTTGCCACAACATCCATGGGTCTGGAGTAAGTAACCCCGTAAAACAGGCTCAGCTGCTTTGTGTCCAGGGTCTTGTTCCCTCCTCCCCCCTGCAGTCATCTTTTCTGTCATTTGGTTTTTAGCTCAGAGACTCCCCCCAAGGGAAACCTGCCTGTATCCCAGCTTCCTTCATCCTTGCCATTTCGTTACCTGGTGTTAATATGCTTTGTGGTGCTTGCCCTTGTCTGAAATGTGATTTTCAGTATGCTTATTCTCCTCTGCGTGACCTTCCTTCCACCCTGGAATGTAAGCTCCGTGAGATCAGGGGCTTGTCCGTGGGGTTCACAGCCAGGCAGCAGTGGGGAACCCGTCACCTTCCAGACATTGTGGCCTTCCTGGTTCTTCAGTGTGGCCTTTTGAATCCGAATTTTACAGAACAAATCCTTTCGTTAAAAGGGGTGCAGCAGAGAAAGAGAAAACTTTAAAGCTTTTCTTGTCTCCTTTGGTGCTTAAAAAAGAATGATCTTAAAATCAGAAGGCCACAGGTTCCCTGCCCCGGGTAGGTGCTCAGGGGATACCTAGTGAAGAAATCTATAAGATGCGGAAAGAACTCTTAATAAGCAGTTGGGAGTATTTGTAATATTTAACTGTCCCAACGCTTGTTGCTTCTATTAGTTTTCTTAACACAGAAGTGCCGGTTTCAGAGACAGCTGGCAAAGTGCAAGTTTGTTTCTCTTGAGGAGGAAGATGTTGGGAGCAGAGAACAGTTGTCTGGGGGATCAAAAGGCCTGAGAAGGCAAGGGAGACATTTGGTTCTGAAAGCTGTCCACCTGAGGCTAATTGGTTGGCCCCGGGGCCCTGCTGCAGACCTCCTTGAATCCCATTGTCCTGGGAAGGTTGGACAATGATGCCTAAGGTGACAGGATCCCTGAAGGAAGCACTGGGTGGGGACGTCCAGTGTTGCCACAGAAACCTTGTGGCCGGAGAGGAGGAATTCACTGGCTGTCATTTTTCTGGGTCCCCACCTCTGGGACAGTCTTCAAAGATGCTTGTTAACTATGCCATTATAGTGCCCCACCTCAAGCCCTGCTGAGTCAATTTCTGGGAAGGAAGTGCAGAAGTTTGCATTTTAAACTATCTTTCTAGGTGATTCCTAAACACCTTGAAAACCTTCACTTTTAGTTTGCTTCTTTATCTGTAGCAAACATTTATAAACTGCTCCCCCCTTACCTGTTGGCCCCTATTAGATACATTAGTATCTTAGAGTCTTTTGGGTTCTGTGTGAGGAATTAGGACCCTTTGGGACTAAATAGTGCAGATGAGTTTGGCTACTTTCCCCCTTGAAGTTCTGGTGCAGTGAGCACGGTCCCCACATGGACCTGTTTCCTGTCAGCTGTGCGTGGTTTATATGTTTCACAGCAGAGTAGAATTCCATTCCATGCCTTGGTCCTGAAATATCCATAGCTGCCTCCTCCATGTACTTGGCTGAAGTGGGCCTTAGGTAGGTAGGTCTTATTTTGTTCCACAAAGCTTTTCTCTTTCTCTTTTTTTAAGACAGGGTCTCACTTTGTCATGCTTGGTAGAGTGCTGTGGCATCATCATACCTCACAGCTCACAGCAACCGCAAACTCTTGGGCTCAAGTAATTTTCTTGTCTCAGCCTCCCAAGTAGCTGGGACTATAGGCACCTGCCACAACACCTGGCTATTTTTTTTTTTTTTTTTTTAGAGACAGCCTGCTATTGCTTAGGCTAGTATCAGAACTCTTGAGCTCAGCCAGTCCATCCAACTCAGTCTCCTAGAGTGTTGGGATTACAGTTGGCTTTTTTTTTTCTTATTTTAAGACAATGTTTTGCGACTCTGTGCCTGTAGCTCAGTGGCTAGGGCTCTGGCCACGTACACCAGGGCTGGTGGGTTTGAATCATGCCTGGGCCTGCCAAACAACAGTGACAACTACAACAACAAGAAAAAAGCCAGGCATGTGGTGGGCACCTGTAGTCCCAGTTACTTTGGAGGCCGAGGCAAGAAAATCACTTAAGCCCAAGAGTTTGAGGTTGCTGTGAGCAATGATGCTATGGCACTCCACCAAGGGTGATATAGTGAGACTCTAGACTCTGTCTCAAAAAAAAAAAAAAAAGAGACAGAGAGAGATAATGTTTTGCTTTGCTTTGTTATGCAGGCTGGACTCCAAGTCCTGGGCTCAACTTCTCACCTCAGTCTTCCAAGTAGCTGGGACTACAGGCATGCTCCACATCATCCAGCTGAGGCTGTTCCTTGAGCTTGTCAGAGCTGTGGGATTTTGTTTGGCTGTGTGCCTAAGTTCTCAGCTGGGCTCTTTGAGCTCATACAAGGCTGTTGATTATGGGTACAGCTACTGTCCTATAGCCTGTCAGATGTTTCCCCTAGGCTGGCACCTGAGGAAATGAAATGTGATCCTTTAGGAAGTTGGAAGAGCACAAAGCGAGATCTGGAAGGGAAACTGTTGGGTGGATACCAGGTAACACAGGATCAGGGACGAGCCAAGTTCAAGGGTGTCAGTTGAACCAGTTAGTAGTGCCATGCATAGTGTGTGCACCAGAGTGTGAAAACCCAGCAGATGTAGACGCATGGAGTGAGTGGAACTTGGAAACTCTAAGAGCTGTGAAGTATTTCTTCCAAAGCTCTCCTTTACTTTAATGAGGTTCTGAGCCTGAGATTGAGCCTTCTAGACCAGGCAGACAGTAGGGAAGTTAGAGGGATCCACCGAAGAGTGAACTTGGTGAATGCCATTAAAACCTCAGGGCTCAGGCTGTACCTGTGGCTCAGTGAGTAGGTCGCTGGCCCCATATACCGAGGGTGGCCGGTTCAAACCCAGCCCTGGCCAAACTGCTACAAAAAATAGCCGGGCGTTGTGGCGGGCGTCTATAGTCCCAGCTACTCGGGAGGCTGAGGCTAGAGAATCACCTAAGCCCAGGAGTCAGAGGTTGCTGTGAGCTGTGATGTCACAGTATTCTACCAAGGGCAATAAAGTGAGACTGTCTCAAAAACAACAACAACAACAACAACAACCCCCCCCCCCCCAAACCTCAGGGCTCTGAGCAGGGAAGAAAGGAGGTGATTGATGGCCTGAAGAAAAGCTGACCTTAGGGTCTGAGGGGTGAGTGGGTGGGGGAATCCCCAGGAAATGCAGAGGGGAGGCCCCTACCTCCTGTATATCATTCCCTGATCAGTGGGCTACATTTGGACTGTTAATTGTCTTTACAGAACTTTTAGAAGTAGGTGATGGGTTACAAGGGAGTTCGTGGTACTATCTCTTTTTTTCCTCTGTCTTGGAACATGTATAAAGTAAGGAAAACGTCATTAAATTATAAAGTGGTAATGGGTGGAGGGAGGGGGATTGGAGGGACCATTTTTGAGGTCTATCTTACAGGGGTACTCTCTAAGAGTAGAATCAGAACGTTTTAAAACTATAACTGAGCTAATGTGTTATCTTATTGTGGTTTGAATTGCCAATTTCTCGATGGCTAACATAGCTGAGAATTTTGCCTCTATGTATGTGGTCTTTTGGATTTCTCTCCTCTGAAGGTCTATTCAAATCTTTTGCTTCAGTTTTCTTTCAGTCCATTTGCTTTTTAAATGAGTTATAGAAGCTCTTTCTATACTCAGATACTATCTCTACGTCAATAATACACATGGCAAACATTTTCTTTAAGTTTGTAGCTTATCTTTTAACTTCATTTTTGGTATCTTTTGGTGAACACACATTCTTAATTTAGCTGATTGACCAATGTCTTTTTTTAATGACTTGTATTTTTTTTTTTTTGCATCTTAAGACAATTTTTCCCGTCCCTAATGTTATAGAATGTTGCTCTATATTTTGTTTAAAAGTTTTATACTTTTGCCTTTCATATTTAAGTTTTCAATCCATCTGCATCAGTTTCTGTGTATGAGTTAAAGTAAGGCTTTAACTTCACTTTTTTCCTGTAGCAATAGTAATATCCCAGTAATGTTTACCAAACATCTATCCTTTCTCCAGTGATATGCACTGCCAGCTCTGAAATCAAGTTTCAGGTCGTTTCTAGCCCTCTAGTTTATTTCATTAATCTCTTTGCTTTTCCCTATGACAGTACTATAGTGTCATGATTGTTAAATTTTTATAAGAATTATTGATATCTGGTAAAGCAAGCTTCACTAACTTGTGATTCTTTTAGAATGTATTGGTTATTATCAGCCCTTTGTTTTTCATATACATTTTAGAGTGATCTTTTGATAATTTACATACACACCTGCGTAGAAATTCATGACAATTTTGATTTTTTTTACTTTTTTTACAGTTTTGATTTAAAAATGCATTTATTCTAGAGATTAGTTTGCTGAGAACTGACTCGTTTTGATATTGCTGCTTCTATTCCGTGCACATGGCTTATCTTGCATCTCTCTCCATTTAATAAAAAACTTATATGAAGTCTTTTTTTTTCCTTTTTGAGATAGAGCCTCAGTCTGTTGCCCTGGGTAGAGTCCTGTGGCATCAAAGCTCATAGCAACCTTCAACTCCTGGGCTCAAGTGAGTCTCCTGCCTCCACCTCCCAAGTAGCTGGGATTACAGGCGCCCACCACAACGCCCGGCCATTTTTTGGTTGCAGCCATCATTGTTGTTTGGTGGGCCCTGGCTGGAATCAAACCCGCCAGCTCAGGTGTATGTGACTGGCGCCTTAGCCGCTTGAGCCACAGGTGCCAAGCCATGGAGTCTTTTTTAATAATAAATATGATCATAAAGTCTTATACATATTCTGCTAAATTTATTGCCAGGAACACACACATACATGCTATGATTAATCATTGGAATATCTTCTTTAATGGAGGATAGGTCAGGTTTGTTTTTTTTTTCTCCCTCCCTTCCCAATTAATTGAGTAGTCTTCTTTTTTTTCTTTTTCCTTTGTAGTTTTTGGCCAGGGCTGGGTTTGAACCCACCACGTCTGGCATATGGGGCCAATGCCTCATTCCTTTGAGCCATAGGTGCCGCCCAGGTGTTACTTTTTTTGTTGGTTAATAAAATATTAAAAATGTTTTGAAATCAGAGATAAATTTTTGTCAGTTGTAAGTATTGAAATAATTTTTCCCACTAATGACTTGACATTACACTCTTTTATAATTTCTAAATAAACCATGTTTTGCCATATATGGATATATGTACATACACATATGATTAATTTTTACATTTTTTTATTGGTAAAATTTACTTGATAATATCTTACTGATAATAAATAGGTTTAATAATAGATTTAACATATTTTCACTTACATTATTACTTGTTAAATTGGTCTGTAATTTTTCATTTTGTCAGTTACTGATACAAAGTTACACTAGTTCTATAAAATGGTTGAAGAATGTCTATTCTTTTCCTATTCTCATTCTTTTCTATTCTCAAGAACTCACTTTCTCAGGAACTCATTTTCTCAGGAATTACTTGCTTCTAGAATATATGTAGAACATGCCAATCAAACTATATGGAACTAATATAGTTTCTTTTTAGAAAATTTGTCTTGACTGATTCAGTTTTAAAAAATGTTAATAGCTGTGTTTATTATTTTTTAATCCCTTTTGTAGTCAATTTTATAAATTATATATATATATATTTTCTTTTTCTTTCTTTCTTTTTTTTTTTTTTTTGAGACAGAGTGTCAAGCTGTTGCCCTGGGTAGAGTGCTGTGGATCAAAGCTCACAGCAACCTCTAACTCCTGAGCTCAAACGATTCTCCTGCCTCTGCCTCCCACGTAGCTGGGACTACAGGCGCCTGCCACAACCCCCGGCTATTTTTTGGTTGCAACCATCATTGTTGCTTGGTGGGCTCGGGCTGGATTTGAACCCGCCAGCTCAAATGTATGTGGCTGGCGCCTTAGCTGCTTGAGTCATAGGCGCCGAGCTGTAAATTATATATTTTGAGAATTTGCCTGTGTCATCTGTTTTCACATTTATGGGCACCAAGCTGTATTTGTAGTATCTGTATTCTTGTTTCAATTTCTTTCCAATATTTTTATTATATTGCTTTGATCAAGTTTGTCAGATATGTGTCTATTTTATTATTTTTAAAAAGAACTTAGTTTTCACATACCCATTCCTCTCTCTTATGTGTTTGCTATCTCTTAGTCACTTTATGTTTTTATCTTTATTTTTTCATCCTTTAACATTCTTTAAGCACATACCCAAATTTTCAGCACTGTTACTTTACTACTGTAATCACATTATGTTATAATCTGGTAAGTGGTCAGTTTTAATAATTCACATTATTAGAAATTTTACCATAAATACTACTTTGCCTTTGTATCACAAGTTTTATGGGACATGTGCTATTTTTGTTATCATTCCCATTCAAATATTTCATAATTTCCTTTGTGACTTCTTTTTTGACTCTAAGAGTTATTAAATCCATTCATTTAGATTTCCAAACATAGGGGAGCTTGTACTTGTAGTTTTTTTAATGTTGGTGTGAAACAAATTTAATACAAGATGTTCGTTTTTTTCTTAATTGAACGTAAGGAAAGCGTTATTTCCTGCTTTTTTAGAGCTTCCCACCTCTTCATTTGTCATCCTCATTCCAAGGTCTTTTGTCAAATAATTGGCTACCTTGTAGTTTTAATTTCCTGAAAACTGTGGCAAGCTAAATAGTTATCTGAAGGTAACAGGCTCTCGTGGCATTTTTTTTCTGGCTTGCAGCTTTACTTAGAGTACATCTTCTGTGTGTTTCTGAAAAAAAAAAAAGAAAGTATGTAGGAAATATTTTTTTGAGAATAACCTAAAGATATTTTGAGTTTGCCCTCCAAGTTTCTGGATATAGAATTCTAAATTGAAAATAACTTCCCCTTCGTTTGTAGCTCCTTGGTTCCAAGGCAGGAAGGAAATGGGCTTTTAAAAAGTTTCACTTTTAGGGAAATACTGATGCCCCAGTTTTAATTGCTATGCCCCAAACCCTTAAGTAAGATTATGCAGACTGTGGACATGAATAACACGAAACTTCAGACATGTGGACCGATATTTCTGGACTCTTAGCTTTGTGGTACCATTTTTCCAGTTACCTTTAATCCTAAACATTTAGAATATGATAGTAATTACTCCTAGTTTTTGGAGATCTGTAAGAACAATACATTTTTGAACCATCAGTTGAAAAGAACTTCCAAGTTTCTTCGGAAGTGCTTTATCAAGAATGAAAATGATGAAGTGTGCTGAGAATATGCAAATACATTCGAGGGCTCACAATTAAACCCCCAAGATATATTTGGTGATAAATCATTTTGCTGTGGTTGCGAGTGTTCGCAATAGGAATTCAAATGGATAATTATGATTATATGATTCTTAGAGTAGCTAACAATTTTCCATTTTCATCTGCTCTTTGAAATAAAAAGAGAAATGTAATACCTTAAACCAATCTACAACAGGCAGATAGTATTTCAAATATATGGGAAATTTTTCTTTTCCCCTGAAGTCTTGTGTAGAAGTACCTTGAGAAAACCACAAGTAAAAAAAAAAATCTGGGGCGGTGCCTGTGGCTCAAAAGAGTAGGGCGCCGGCCCCATATGCAGGAGGTGGTGGGTTCGAACCCAGCCTGGGCCAAAAACTGCAAAAAAAAAAAAAAAAAAATCTGTTCCTATTTTCCATTTCTACCTGCTAATGTCAGAATAAATCCCCAAACTTGTTTCAGCTCCAAAAATATCTCTAATATAAGCCTTAAAGCATGAGAGTAAGTACCTTACCCTCCCTCTACACTGCAAATATCCTACTGGAAGCCAAGCCACTTCTGACCAGTCTCTTTCCCCAAGCAAGGCCTGAACTGATGGAATCACCTTGTGATGGGAGTGTGGGGGGCGACATTCGTTATAGGAGGACAATCGGGATTTCTTGATTTAGACATTCATCATCACCTGGGCCATTTCTTGTCAGTTTTCTGCTGCCCTTTCAGCTAGGAGGAATGACTCAAGCTGAGCAGATAATCCTCCAATTTAGAAATCACAGTGATTGCAAATTTAACGGCTTTGCAGGGGTTCAGTAGGGATACTCAGATATTAGGCTCATTGGGAACTTCCTGGAATGCTAGCTCGTGGAAGGGCAATCAGGTCCTCTCAGCAGAGGAGCTCCCTGCAAAAAGGAGAGGTTCTGCCACTCTCATCCTCTTTCTTCACCTGCCTGGTCTCAGCTTATTTTAGTTTTTAATTTTTTTAGGGCCCAATGAATACAGGAGAAGAAATGTGCTTCTTTTCAAATGTAGGCTTTTATTCTTATTCAGCTATAGTTAGGTTAATGGATTATTAGATCATGGCCCCAAAAAACTTACTTGTCATAGATGGAGCGGCGTGCCGTGGCATGGAGGGGGTACCTGGAGACGCGCCAGTATCTGTCAGGAGGCAGTGGAAGAGAGGGGAACATGTGAACAGTAATCTTTACTGTGGTCCCCATGGGAAAGAGTAGGCGAAGCAAGGTAAGCAGGGTTAGGATCTGCTAGTTTGAATAATTTCAGTGAGTTTTGGGGTGCAGATGCCATCCTGAGTTGTCTGGTACCCGGCCCTGGGGTGATTAGGGCAAGAACATAGAGACTCAGATTGTAAGAGCCCAATAAGGGAGGTGGTTGAGAGCTGTGTGGTCTGGACTTGCAGGAGAGTCCTTTACTATTTCTAGGAATTGAGGCAGTGAGGGTGGGGCAGGCTCTGCAGGGCCAGCAAAGCCCCAGGATGTCAAAGCATTAGAAATACATGGTTAGGGCTCAGGGACCACAGTGGTTAGAGTGCCGGCCACATACACCAAGGCAAGCGGGTTTGAACTTGGCTTGGGCCTGCTAAATAACAATGACAACTGCAGCAGCAAAAGAATAGCTGGGCGTTGTGGCTGGTGCCTGCAGTCCCAGCTATTTGGGAGGCTGAGGCAAGAGAATCACTTAAGCCCAAGAGCTAGAGGTTGCTGTGAGCTGTGACACCACCACACTTTACCAAGGGTGACATAGTAAGACTCTGTCACACAAAAAAGAAGCAATACATGATTAATAAGGTGTTCTATAGTCAAGTACCCTCCTTCCTGTGGGTCCTTAAGGCTTCATACAATTGTACAAAGGTGACTGGACTCAAGGTAGATCCTTGACCTGGATGAAGAAGGCTGCATATAGACTATCTTCTTCCCACTCCAAGCCCTGGGGGTTGTTCTGCCAACGACTTTGCTGAAGACCTCCGTTAACCTCTCTGAGGTCATCTGTGAAAGATGGACAAGAGCGGTCCTATCTACTGAGAATGAATTAGGAGCCAGATGTGAAAAGGAACTTGGAGCACAGCATGTTGTACTTGGCATGTATGATTCATGATTACTTAATAGCAAAAGGAAGCCGATACCTAAAAAACATGAGAGGTAGGAAAAAAACAAAACGAAACAAACTAAAACAGAAACAGCATCCTCCAGCAGTGGAACTCAGTCTTTTAGCTTTTATTTCAAGCTTATATACCTTTGGCATTCCCAGACCCAGGGTTTTGGCTCTGTGTTGAGGTCATTCAGGGAATTGGCCATCCTAGAATTCTCTGCGGAGATGACGGCCAATTCTTTTGCCATTGTTAATGAAATGATCACAGAGCAGTATCTGTAAGTTCCTTTCTATTTCTTTTGGAGTAAAAGTTGGGAAATTTCCCCTCAGACCCTTAAGCATTTCAGATTTCCTCAAAACGGTTGTCACAGAGCTGTTTTTCTTTATGTCTGGGACAAACTCCCAGAGAGATCCTGATTATACTGTTTGCCAATCCAATTTAAAAGGATGCTTTCTCTTGACTGGCTGGGCAGCCTACCTGCAAGCTTGGCGTAGTATTTCTTTACAGGGTGGGCAGATCGCTAGTTTGTAGCCTTCCCGTGTCCCAGATTTTAAAATAGAAGGTGGTGAGGCTTTCTGTAAGATTCCTGTAGTTCCCAAGGAGCAAATGCAAACAAGGCGTAGAGAAGATGACTGCGTTTTGTCTTGCGGGCCTCAGTGAGCAGACAGAATTGAGATATACCCCCAACAGGAAGGAAAAAGAAACACGTGTGTTTACAAAGCAGGGTGAGAAACAGTTTTCTGAAAGAAAGACAGGAAACTGGGAACATCTCTGCAGAGGATATGCCTATGGTTTCCATTTATTATTTGGAAGGCAGAACACACCAATTCTTTCTATCAGAAGGTCGCATTCACACGCGCCAGCCAGCGATGACAGTGAAGCTCTTGGAAGCGTCACATTTCTCTAGAAATGCAAAATAATGCCCTTTAACGGAGACAGGAAAATAACGACGTTTGCCAATTCACTAGCTTTAAGTGCACATTTAATCCCTGCAACAAGGTCTCTCAGTGGAGAGTGTTATTCTCCGAAAAAAGGAAAAGCTGTAAAAGCCAACGATGAGATGTGTCTTGCCTAAGGAAGAGAAAACAATCACACATAAAAGGTAGATTAAAAGCCTAATGCCTTCTTTCTGGGATTATTCAGCAGCCCCTATGCCGCAGATCTTAGACTGTGTGCTGTTTTTTATGGCACAACTGTTTCAAAATATTAATTTCCCAGTTTGTCCCGTATGGGTCTGTAGGTATTCTGCTCTGGTTTTTGTAAGATTTTGGAAAATTGAATTAAGCAAATATTTTTAAGGGAGGGACAGTTTCAAGTCCCTTGAAAGAATCTGGGCCCTACTTATTATTGTCAGTCCGTGGAAGCTCACTTGGTTTAGGTCTTGAGGTGGCTGTTGGCTAAAGGTGGGCGTCAGTGGGTTTAACCAGATCTGGCTCTCAGCCTAGGCACGGGGCGTGGGCCTTCAAATGATTCTTTATCATCTCCCGGGAATCTGTCAGACCTGGAGTTCTGGACTTTCTCCTCCTCCAACTCTCACACTCTTACTTGTGCTGCAGTGGCTCCTCCTCCCCACGGGGACACCTGCTCCCATAGCTCTGCCTGAGCTCTTTGCCCTGGTCAGGTCGTCCTCTTTGGTGTCTCTACCCCAAGCCCCATTTTGCACAAGTTCCTTGCCAGCACTGTAGCACCCTCACCCCCTTTTCATCCCTCACCATCTTCCTTCTTTCACATTAGCAGGAAGAAGCTTTTGCTACCTTCTATTCTATTTCCATTCCAGCAACACCATAGCACCATCCTCAATTGTCGTCAACTACTTCAGCATTTACCAAGCCCTTGATATACTTACATCCCTTCGTGTATTAATTCACGTGACATCTCAATAACGATGGATATCTAACTCCGAGTGTCTAAGACAAGAAGCTAAATATGTTGCTCATGGAATCCAGCAAAGTGTTAAACAGTCACCACTGGACAGGCAGCAACATAGCTGTGTCTCAAAAATAATTGGAGGTCTGGTTGCCCTTAGGATTCTTTTTCTTCATTTCTTAAATCTACTTCTCTGTGAAAGCTAGAATCATTATCTTTCTCAGCAGATTTACTCGCTTATTCCAGCAGGGGAGAAATATGACTGCTGAAAGCATCAGAATTTTCCATCTTAAAATTTCTACTACAGGGGAGGACTGGCTCATGCTTTCTGTCTGGTACCTCATTTAAAATCCATATGTTGCTTATGTCAGCTGCAAGGTTTGAGGTGAAGGCAGAAGTGGTTTATAGAAAGAGTCAGGATGGGGTAGGACCGTCAAAGCACGAGCTGTCTGTGAAGGGGTGAGCCACCTGCAGTAGGTGCTGCTTGTCGTATCAGCGGCTTGCAAACACATGCATGTTCAATTAGAGAAAGCAAACGCCCACAAAGAAACAGAGTATATTATCTGCCCTGCTTCCCTTTGCTAACTGTTTACTCTTGTCTAAGTTTCTACTATCTCCCTAAACAAATTCTCTTAAAGTTTGTTGTAAATGACCTCATACGTCTCAAATTTAAATATTTTCCCCTCCCCCAGCAGTTGATTCTATTAATCACCTCATTTTGCCAAACGCTTTCCCCTAACTCAACTTCCAAGTGACCCTTCTTACCTGGCTCTCTTCCTACCTGCCAGAGAATGCTGTCTCCTTTGCTATTTTTTCTTTACCCTTTTGCTTTTTAATTATAGGCAATCATCACATTTCTGACCTCAATCCGTTTTTTTTCTACTCCCTCCCCTGTGGTAGTTAGAAGACTTCAGTAGCTCTATAATTTCTACACAGCATAAAGCTAAAGTAATTAAAAGCCTCAAAGAGCTAATGAAAAGTTAACATTCCATAAAAATAATGTGATGAATGAGAATAATAACAGCAAGAGTGGACAATTACTGAGGGGCCATTGCTCTGAGCATTTACTTGAATTAAGTCACTTGGTCTTCCCCCATAAGGTGTATACGATTTTTATTATTCCCCTTTTAGCAGATGAGGGAAAGGAATTGTGCAGAGGTCAGACGCTTGTCCAATGTCAAATGATGTAAAGAACAGTAATCAAACTTGGTCTCCTAAACATGCTGGAAGCTTCCTGCACGTGCTCCTGCTGATGGCCCCTGCCCGACTCTATCATTTAACACTGCCCTTCCTTCAAGGTAGAAGTTCTCAGGTTACCTCTTCCAACTGGCTTGTTAGATGAATCCTTCCCTCCTTCGAACTTCCATATGTTTTATTAGTCCCTTCATTATTTTTTCCTTCTTTTCTATGTGATTACTGAAAACTATGTCATCTTGTTAATAGTCTTTGAGTACCTGCGGGTTTCTGTGTCCCCACACCCCTCCCACCACCACAGCACCTCTCAGCACCTCTTTCCATCATGGATGCTCAATCAATGTCTGTTAAGCAAAACAATGAGCCATCTGCTATTTATCACACATCCATTATTTATTGAGAATATTTGTCAGACCTTTATAGCAGATATCTATAGACCAGGGCTATTCAAACTATGGCCTACAGACTGCTGCTCTTCCCAGAACAATTTGTTAAGGTGAGATAGGGCCCTTATTCCAGAGCATAAATTGACATAGAGTTTCTTTCATCAAGAAAGTCATGCTAAGGAGAAGTGTTGCCTGAGTTAAACAGTGTGTTTAGTGACGTAGTTGACTTAACATGTGGTTGAATTATTTTGGTACAAGCTCCTGACTTCATTAGGAGTCAGTAACAAATACTTTGAGCCCTGGAACTTTGAGTAGCACCATGATAGGGAAATGCTGTAGCTTGAATGTATGTGTCCCTCCAAAAGTCATACGTTGGAACTTAAACCCCACAGGGATGATTTTAGAAGGTGAGACCTTTGAGAGTTGATTAGGTCATGAAGACTGCACCCCCAGGATGGGATTAATGCCCCTATCAAGTGTCTGGAGAAAACTAATTAGGCCCCTTTCTCTTCTGTCTTCCCCCCAGTGAGGATGGAACAGCAAATACCATCTTGGAGGCAAAGAACAGCTCTCCACAGATGGACAATCTTCTGGTGCCTTGATCTTGAACTTTTGAGCCTTCAGAACCGTAAGAAACAAATTTCTATCATCTATAAATTACTCTGTCCCAGGTATTTTGTTATAGAAGCAGGACAAGCTGAGATAGAGATATAAAACAGATGTGGTGTGATTTTGATTCCAAGGAGTTTACATTCTAATTGAAGATCCATAATGTGAATTTTTTTTTTGAGACAGAATCTCACTTTATTACCCCCAGTAGAGTGCCCTGGTGTTAGCTCATAGCAACTTTGAACTCTTAGGCTCAAGTAGTCCTCTTGTCTTCAGCCTCCCGAGTAGCTGGATTACAGGGTTCTGCCACAATGCTTGGCTATTTTTAGAGACGAGGTCTCATTCTTGTTCAGGCTGGTCTCAAACTCCTGAGCTCAGGCAATCCACCTGCCTCAGCCTCCCAGAGTGCTAGGATTATAGGTATGAGCCACCGTGCTCAGCCTGTAATGTGAAATTTTAAAGCAAGAACAGCAATAGCTAAATCACAAGATGATAAACATACCAGTAAAAAGAATAAAAGAATTAAAGTGCCTCTGAACTGTTAGCCCAACTCTGTTGTAAATCAAGAAACAAAGGCTCAGACAAGCTATTTTAAGCAAGTATTAATAATGCAAAACGTTTCTATGGAAACAAAAAGTTAGAAGTACATGTTAAAATACAACCAGATGTTAACTGTTATTTGAACATTTACGACAGTTATAGGGAGGCATTGCTTCTACAATAAATGTTTTCTGATTTTTACCCTTAAATGTAACAAAATACAAAAATTTGCATGATGAAATATTACTTTTAGAATATAAATAACTTAGAAATATATTTTTGCAGTTTATTATATATATGCTGTACTTAAAAATTCTAATCTTAGTAAAAAGGATTATAAATACTCAAAAAAACTATTTTTTTTTAGTTTTTCTATTTTATTTGCTTTATTTCTATAGATTTAGAGGGTACAAGTGGCTTTTTGATACATGGATGAATTGTATAGTGGTGAATTCAGGATTTCTAGTGTATTCATCACCTGAATAGTATACATTATATTCAGTAAGTAATTTTTGATCCCTCAGCCCCCTCCCTCCTAATATGCCAGACTTCCGAGTCTCCAGAGTCCATCATATGCTCTGTATGATCGAGTCCACCCATTGTTTGGTTCCCACTTATAGATAGATAGGTATATGTGGTATTTGTCTCTCTGTTCCTGAGATGCTTCATTTTTAGGATTATGGTACCCAGATCTATCCAAGTTGCTGCAAAAGACATTATTTCATTCTTTTGTATGGGTGAGGAGTATTCCATGGTCTGTATTACTGCTTTTTCTTTAACTACTCATCAGTTGATGGGCACTTATGTTGGTTCCATACTTTTACAATCTTTGTAATTGTGAATTATGGTGTGATAAACAGGCATACAGGCAACCTTGGGATTGCTGGATCTAATGGTAGGTCAACTTTTAGTTCTTTGTGGACTCTCCATACTTTTTTCCATAGAGGCTGTAATAGCTTATATTCCCACCAACAGTGTATAAGCATTCTCTTTTCACTGCATTTGCACCAACATCTATTGTTTTTTCACTTTCTAACAACGGTTATTCTGGCCAGGTGGGTTGGCTCAATGCCAGTCATCCTAGCACTCTGGGACGCTGATCACCTGAGGTCAGGAGTTCAAGACTGACCTGGATAAGCGTGAGATGCTGTCTCTATTAAAAATAGAAAAATACCTGGATGTTGTACTGAGTGCCTATAGTCCCAGCCACCTAGGAAGCTAGGGTAGGAGGATCCCTTGGACCTAAGAGTGTGAGGTTGCTGTGGGCAAGGTTGACACCACAGCATTCTAGCCTGGGCAACAGAATGAGACTCAGTCTCAAAAAAAAAAAAAAAAAAAAAAAAGATTATTCTGATGGATAAGGTGGTAACTCATTGTGGTTTTAATTTGCATTTCCCTGATGATTAGTTATGTTGAGCATTTTTTTTTCACACGATTGTCGATCATTTGCATATCCTATTTTGAAAAAAAATCTGTTCATGTCTTTTGCCTGCTTTCTAATGGGGTTGGTTTGATTTTTTTTTTGCTGATTTGTTTGAGTTCTTTATAGATTCTGGGTATTAGACTTTTGCTGGAAATATAGTTTACAAATATTTTCTCCAATTCTGTAGGTTGTTTACTCTGTTGATTATTTCTTTTGCTGTGTGGAAATTTTTTAGTTCAATTAAGTTCCATTTATTTTTTGTTTTTGTTGTATTTGCTTTCATGATGTTAGTTATAAATTCTTTGCCTAGAGCCATGTCCAGAGGAGTTTTTTTCTAGGTTTCCTTCTAGAATTTTTGTGGTTTCAGATATTATGTTTAAGTCTTCACTCTGTCTTGAGTTAATTTTTGTATCAGTGAGAAATAGGGTTCTGGTTTTACTCCTCTGCATCTGGATCCTCAGTTTTCCCAGCCCCATTTATTGAACAGGGTGTCTTTTTCCCAGTATCTGTTTTGGTCTGCTTTATTGAATGTCATTTGGTTGTAGGCGTATGGTTTTATTTCTTGGTTCTCTATTCTGTTCATTGATCTATGTGTCTATTTTTATCTAATTACCATGCTGTTTTGATCATTACAGCCTTTGGAGTAGGTAGTGTGATACCTCCAGATTCATTCTTTTTGCTTTGGCTATTGGGATTTTTAAAAAATCCCACATGAAATTTAGAATTGTTTCTAAACAATTCTGATTCTGTGAAAAATGACATTGGTATTTTGATGCAAATTACAATCAATCTGTAAATGACTTTGGGCAGTATGGATATTTTTGTAAGATTGATTGTTCCAATTCATGAAACTGGGTTATTTTTCCATTTGTTTGTGTCATCTATGATTTCTTACATCAGTGTTTTGTAGTTTGTTTTGTTGCAATCTTTTACCTCCCTAGTTCAGTATATTCCTCAGTATTTTTTTTTTGTAGCTATTATAAATGATATTGAGTTCTTGATTTCTTCTCAGCTGTCACTAGTATATAGAAATGCTACTCATTTGAGTACATTAATTTTGTAACCTAGAATTTCTGAATTTATTTATCAATTCTAGGAGACTTTTAGAGGAATCTTTAGGGTTTTCTGGATACAAGATCATATCATTGGTAAACAAAGATAGTTTGACCTCCCTTTCCCTTTCTGATTTGGATGCCTTCTATTTTCTTGCTTGATTTCTTTGGCTAGAACTTCCATTACTATGTTGAACAGAAGTGATAAGAGTGGGCACCCTTGTCTTGTTCCAGTTTTTAAGGGGAATACTTTCAACTTTACCCCATTGAGTATGCTTTTGGCTGTGGGTTTGTCAAATACAACTTTTACCATTTTGAGGTATGTTCTTTCTGTGCCTCCTTTGTTGAGGGTTTTTGTCATGAAGTGATGTTGGATTTTTTTTTTTCTTTTTGCAGGTTTTGGCCGGGGCTGGGTTTAAACCTGCCACCTCCAGCATATGGGACCAGCACCGTACCCTTTTGAGCCGCTATGTTGCCCTCAGTAGAGTGCCGTGACATCACACCTAACAGCAACCTTAAACTCTTGGGCGTAGGATCCCCTTCCAGTCACCATGTTGATTGTTAACCTTGCTGCTATGTATTTTCCTGTGTTACTGTTTTATAAGGGCTGTGAGTTTTTACTTTCAAGTGTTTTTACACTGGTGAGTACTGACTATTCTTCTTGGTATTTAGAGTACTTTTGAGCATTTCTTATAGGGCATGTCTACTGGTTGCAAATTCTCTTACTGTTTGCTTACCTGGGAAAGATTTCATTTCTCTTTCACTTATGAGACTTGGTTTTGCAGAATACAAAATTCTTGGCTGACGGTTATTATGTCAAAGAAGACTGAAAATGGGGCCCTTGATCCCTTCCGGCCTATGAGGTTTCTGCTGAGAAGTCTGCTGTTAATCTGGGGAGTTTTCCATTATAAATTACTGAATGCTTTTGTCTCACAGCTTATAGGATTTTCTCCTTCACTTTGACCTTGGGCAGACCGATGACGGTGTGCCTTGCTGATGTCCTATTTGCAATGAATCTTCCAGGAGTGTGTTGAACAAGAAAGCAGGTTTGGAGTGGCTGTGTTTTTTTGAAGGGCCTCTAACTGTACATAGTATGTGACAAGGCTTTCATTTGTTGGTTACAAGGGCAATTTTAGTCTGACATAAAAAGAAGGATCATCTATTTTTCTTTTTTTAAATTTATTTTTGTCACCTATTTTTCTGAAATGTTGTTAACAAGAGCCAACTTACTGAACTGGATATTTGTAGAATGGATTACAAATATTAGGTTGTGTATGTCATATTTCTTGAACTGTCACTTCTTAGAGACATGTAAGTTAAATCAGAAGATTGCTGTGGAATTAGAAAAAGAAATGAACACATTTAGGAACAAAATGTACACTTGGACAGTATAAATTTATGCCATTGCGTGCAAAGAAGAAAACAACTCTTTACTCCAAGACAAAGGCAATACTGTTGTGGTTTGTGCACTTCCTGACAAAGTATTTGATCTGCCCAGGTACTCACAGGATGGGGCCTAGCTGGCAAGAGATAGAGAGAGATATTGCAGAGAAGTATTCTAGCACTCTCTAACAAACATGTCAGGAAAACCACTTGATCTACTATTGTGTTCTCCATTAGCGCCAGCCCCATCACTGAGCTGAGGGGACATTCACTAGAGCGCACGCATTCAAATGAAGTCCCAAGGAAACATAAGCAAAATGTAAATAGAAAAATATCTCTGATCAGGACAGCAAGTCCAATAGTCACCGTGAAGGAAGGGTGGGGGTAATTCTTTTCAGAAGATGTTGCTTGTTCAATTTTACTTTGAAATACTCATTACATTTTTTTTGAGCCTTTAGAAATTCTTTGGAGGAAATCTATTCAAATATAAACAGAGCAGATGAAGAAGGTGGGAGAATCACATCAGAGAGATTTGCACGTTGAGTTGTTAACGTAATCTTTTTTTGATTGGGGATGAACTATGGATAAATGAACACTGTCTGTAAGTGACTTTTCTTTTTTTCATTTTAATCCCCTCTGAGATGAAAGAGTATCCGGAAGCCTTTCTCTTCAGACTATTACAAGACTAAATCAGAGAATTACCACAGAAACCTAAGCAAGTATCACTCCTGTCACGGGCTGAGTTGTGTATTCCCATGTTCCTGTGTTGATGCTCTCACCTTCAGTGTGACTGTATTTGGAGAGAGGGCCTTTAAGGAGGTATTAAGATTAAATGAAGTCATAAAGGTGGGGATGTAATGCAATAGGACTGGTGACCTTATCAAAAGAGAGAGGACATCAGAGGAAAGGCCAGATGAAGACAAAGTAAGAATGTGGCCATCTTCAAGCCACAGAGAGGCCCCGGGAGAAACCAGACCCCCTGAGAGCTTGATCTTGGGCTTCTAGCCTCCAGAACTGTGGGAAACAAATTTTCATTAAGTCAGCCAGTCTGGGTCACTTTGTTATAGCAGCCCTAGCAGACTAATACTCCTCTGGAGCCACCTACCCAGTGCAGTCTGGGGACAGTGCCGGGGTTTGAGCTGTTTCATACCAAACTGTAGGAAGATAAGAACTAAAATTAAGGATAAGATATAAGAAACTTTTTTTTTTTTAAAAAGGAATTAGAGATCTAATGAAGCTCTTCGAGGATTCTCTATACTTCTTTCCAAAGAGGCCATCTGAGTTTGCAGTCCCACCAGCAGTGTAAAGGTGTTGCCCTCTCTCCACATCCACACCAGCATCTGCAGCTTTGGGACTGTGTAAATGGGCTGCTTTCACTGGGGTTAGGCAATATCTCAGGGTGGTTTGACTTCACATCGCATTTGTATTAACCTGGGTAGAGTTGAAACAGATTCTTCTCAATGAAGTATCACACAAATAGAAAAGCAAGTATCCAACATACTCAACACTAATATGAAGGCAATAGATGATCTAATTCACGCCCACACAAGAGAAAAACTCATTTCAATTCCTATTGGGGGGATGGAAGATGAGGAAGGGGAGGGGAAGGAGGAGTTGGGAGTGCTTCCAGTGAATGGGCACAATGTAGGGGTGTATGGCATACTTTTTGGGTGCAGAACATAACTAGAAAAGAGTCTCTACCTAATAAATTCAAATATTGTGATTTGGTTATTTGTACCCTCACATAAACATGAAATAAAAAAATAAACATAAATCGGTGGGGGATGGGAAGAGCAGAGAGAGGGAAAGAGGGAGGGGTGTGAGGGTTCATGGTGTGTGACACACCTATTGAGGGTGGGACACAATTACAAGAGGGACTTTACCTAACAAATGCAATCAGTGTAACCTGGTTCTTTGTACTCTCAATGAATTCCTAATAATTAAAAAATATAAGTAAATACTAAAAAAAACAAAGCAATTAGACAGAATTACTTTATATCTTTTAATTATACAATATTGAGACAAATATTTGTGTGCTTTTCAAAATGTTTACTTTTCTAATAATTCATTTGTATTTATTTTACCAAAATATAGCTTTGTGATGGATTAGAACAATCCCCATTTCCTCATTATAAGATCAGGTTTGGAAGGAACCTGTTCACCCGATTATCCTCTGTGTTATGAATCTGAGATGTAATTAAATCCTGTGATCTCTGATCTAAGCAAATGTATGTACCAGATTCAAAGATAAATTGACTTGCATATTCCCTACTCGGATGTTCCTTGAGCAAGGGCCCAGAAACTGACAATCACATATCCTGTGTTGAATTGTCTCTTCCTTGTATCGAAGAGATACAATATGAGAATAAGAGGCTGATTAGTTTCATTTGGGGTCAGATACTTTGAGGCTTTCCTTACCCTCGCAGTATAAATAAGCTGAATTCAACTGAAGAATTCTTTACACAATTATTTTAAGATGCAAAGAGAGGGAACTTTGACAGAGATTAGGTTCAGCTGCACATATCAGAACAATCCAAATAATAATGGCTTATGTAAGATAGACGCTTTATTATCCTCTCAAATGACAAAGAGGTCTTGAGACAGGCAGATAATAGTTGGTGGAGCTGTTCAAGGATATCAAGATCACTTTCTGAAATTCTTTTATTTTTCTTTTATTGAGACAGAGTCTCACTATTTTGCCCTGGGTAGAGTGCCATGGCATCATCACAGCTCACAGCAACCTCAAACTCTCAGGCGTAAGCGATTCTCCTGCCTCTGCCTCTCCAGTAGCTGGGACTTTGGGCACCTGTCATGATGCCCACTAGTTTTTCTATTTTTAGTAGATCCAGGGTCTCACTATTGCTCAGGCTGGTATTGACTCCTGAGCTCAAGCAATCCACTTGCCTCGGCCCCGCAGAGTGCTGGGATTATAGGTATGAGCCCTGGTGCCTGGCCACTTTATGAAATTCTTTAGCTTTTCTCTTGTTATCAAGAATAGCAGGTGTAATATGACTACCATAGCTCCGCTTCTCATAGCTGCCTTTCAGAGGAAAGAACAGAAGCAAGTATGTTGTGTGCCAACCGATTCTTCCCCATTTTAAGATACTTGCTGGGAGCTGCATCAGAGAACTTCTATATAATTATCATTGTTAAGAACTGTGGCTATTTCTAGACACAGTAGATGCTGGGAAATGGGGGAAGTGTTGTTTTGTTTGTTTTTAGGTAGGCTCATTGGGTTCTGTTTGTAAAGAAGAAGGGGAAAATAACTGTTGAGAAGGCAGCTTGCACTGTCTGTTAGAGATTAATGTAAATAATTACAGAGCGCATCTTCCAATTCAAAAGTAAGGCATCTTGAGTGGGTCACTGCAGAGAGAAATTCTCCCTACTTTACAGCTTATATACATTGGCCAGTGACTGGGAATCCAGAGAGAAGAGAGTCAATGAGTCTGTATAAATCTCTTCGTGGAATCAGCCTACAGCAGGAAAAGGGTGTTCTGGATGTTCCAAGCTTCTACATAAGAGTTTATGGATATTTTTCCCCCTCTTTATCTATTGTTTTTAGCAGTTTTCCCTAAAATATGGCAAGGTGTCATTTTACTTATGTTTGTCCTACATGTGGTGTGTAGAGCTTCTTGAATCTAATCTAATCTTCTTTCAATCTCTGATGAAAAAAAATCTTTTCTGATTAGGAAAAGCTCATTCGTAATCTCTGCAAATGTTTCTTCTGCTCGTTCTTTCTTTCAAGTATTCTACATTTTACATGCTTTAGGCTTTTTAACCTCACTCCATAGAGTTCTTCCACTCTTAAGTATTTTCCTCTTCTTTTTCCTCTCATGCTTCCATATGGTTATTTTTCCACTGAGCCATAACTTTCCATTTATTAACTCTTTCTTCTATTTGTCTAATCTGATGTTAACCCAGAGGTTAATTTAAGCTAGTGCCTTTTTTATTTCTAAATTTCGTATTTATTTTATTTATAAGTCTATGATGAAATTCTCCTTGCTATCTATGTTCATGAATATATCATTAACATTTATTTTAAAGACTTAATGAACTATGCGTATGTTTCTATTGTCAATATTCTCCCCCCCCTTTTTTTAAATCACGATCACTTGGTTTTATTTCTTGGCATGCCTGCTTTTTTTGATGGAATGATAGATGTTACAAATGAAAAATTAAGAGGCATTGGGTGATGCTTTTTTACCTTTTTTTCTGGTGGGCAGGTACAAGAGAAACAGACCCACTGTATTCCATCAGTCTTTGTGAGGTTGGGTCTAATACTGGTTACCCTTATGCCTCAGACACAGTCTTTCAAAGCTCCTGCAGCCTTGAACTCCAAATTTTGTCTCTCTAGCCCTTGAAGACTGACAAAGCTGTGCTTACCTCTTTGAACTCTTGGCTCCCAGTACAGTTGACTCTTCCTACCCATGGGTTCTGCATCCATAGATTCTCAAGTTGAAACAACTTGGAAAAAAAATCCAATAAAAACAACAGAACAACAATAAAAATAATGCAGCATAACAACTATTTCTATAGCATTCATATAATATTAGATATTATAAGTAATCTAGAGATGATTTAAAGAACATGGGAGGATGTCCATAGGTCATCTGCAAATACTATTTCATAGAAGGGACTTGAGCCTCCACAGATTCTGTTGTCTGGAACAAATTCTCCATGGATACTGAAGGATGACTGTATGTACCTGGATCTTTTGCCTCTTTTTTTCATGGAACTGAGTAACTGGTGAATTCCAGGAGAAGAAACGTGGCAGAGAATGGTATGGTCACATCAATAAAATTTCTTTCTCTCTGGATCTTAGTCTGCCTTGCCTGATCTCTCATGATTTTAAGTAGCTACTTAAAACATTTTATCCATGAGGAAAGTAGGTCATAATAGCTAGAAGTTGAAAGTTCACAGTTTTATTCAGCTTTTTCTGGGGTCATTAGATACTAGTTCTTGGAGTCATTCAATTGAAGAAAACATGGTGTAGCAATCTCAAAGCAGACGCCCTTCTCACTCTACTTGAGCTGAAGGATGCAGCTCAGGGGGCTCAACTAGCATACGGCAACAGCTCTTGCCAAGTAAATCTGTCTAAAGGGCTACTCTCTTTAGCTTTTTATATTCCTGAAATTTGTGAGGCAGTTCAAGAACTCTGGAGCAGGCCTTCGATCCCTAGTGTAGATGTTCTTTGTGGAGGTTCGTCTTATAGTCACATAGTATTGTACCATTGGTGCCCAAGTCAACCTTGAGTCAGGAAATGCTCCAATGTACATTCATCCTGTTGTGTGGCCCAACCAAACTTAGCATGAAAACATCCATCTCTGCCCGTCGCTAGAAGAAAAAAAAGATTAAAACAAAAAATTTAAAAAATAATTTTCTCTCCTAAAGTACATGACCTCTTGTTCCTGGGATCTCAAACTGAACTCTACTCAAACTCAACTCTTCTCTTTAGGGAATAGTAGTTCAGTGACATTATAGATTAAATAGTTTTTCTGGGGGTACCTGCCTAGGATTCTGGCTTTCATTTACAATACATAGTACTGTAGGAAAATGCTTCATAATTTAGACAATTTATAAATAATCTCTGGAACACAGTCCATGTGAAAGATATGGATTACCTTTGTTAAACCTATTAATTCAGTAAGCTAAAGATTTTTTTACCTTTTTTTTTTTAGAGATGGGGTCTTGGCTATGTTGCCCAGGTTGTTCTCAACCTCCTGGGTTCACGTGATCCTTCTCCTGTCTCCACCTCCCAAAGCGCTGAGATTACAGTCACGAGCTACCTTGCCCAATCAAGAACCTAAAGATTTAGAAAAGGGAATTGGAACCCTTGGGGAAAATTGTGCAATTCCTGAAGACATTTCACCCAAATCAGGCATGTGAGAGCATCAAGCCTTCCTTTAGCTGCAGCTATGTAAATGGTATTTTTTTAAAAGCACATTTTAAAATTTGTTTACTGTAAGCTTCTGGGACCTATATGAGGGAATGAAAATATGTTGTGATAATAGGAAAGAAAAACCAGTTTCAGAGCATGAAGGCCAAAGATTTTGAACTTAGTTCACAAATGATCTTGGTTGAAATCTGGGAGTCCTTTGGGAAGTGTCAGAGAGTTCTTGGAGCTTCTGGGTTCTGATGTGACTGATGGGTAGTCCTTGAATTGCACTCATTTTTAAAAGGTATTTTATGCTGATGCCATTTGTTTGAGTCTAGTGCAGTAATTTTCAATCCATGTGCCATAAAAGGATCTTAGGTGTGCTTCAAAAATTTTAAAAGATCATTAGTTAAATTATTTTTGAAAGAAGCTCAAAGCATAGTAAGTATATTCTCTCTTTCTCTTTTTTATCAACATAATTTAAGTGTGCCTCGGAATTTTAACTACAGGTTCAAGTGTTCCCTGAGATAAATGAAGGTTGAAAAACACTGGTTTAGAAGGAGATTTTGTAGCTATTCCAGTCTGAGGGAAGACCATTTTGCCACATGTCCTGGCAGTGGCAAGACAGAAGTAAATTAGAGCAGGGGTGTGAATAGGCTTGTATGGATTTGCTAGGGCTCCTTGTAACAAGGTAACACGGACTGGGTGGCTTGGAAATTTATTCTCTTATGGTTACGGGGTCTACAAGTCCCAAATTGAAGTGTTGGCGAGGCTAATTCCTTCTGAGAGTGGGAAGGAAAATCTGTCCCAGGTCTCTTTCCTGGCTACTAGTGGTTTGCTGGGAATCTTTGGTGTGTTTTGATCTGTAGATGCATCACTCCAATACCTGCCTTCAGTCTACACGTGGGGCTCTCCTCGTGTCTGTGTCAAAATCCCCCCTTTTCATAAGACCACCAGTCAGATTGGATTAGAGGCCCCCTCTGCTCCAGTGTGACCTCATCTCAATTGATGACATCTGTGACCACCCTCGTCCCAAATAAGGCCACATGCTGAAATACTGGGGATTAAGACTTCCATATATGAATTTACAGAGGGAAACATAATTCCATCTTTAATACTTCTGTTCACTTGAAAGTCCTGGACACTCTGTCCCTAACTTCCAAGCACCATAGTGAGGGGCTATATCAGAGTCTTCAGCTATGATACAGCCCCTGACTTCAGTTGGTGATGATGATTCAGTTGGGGTACAAAGCCATGAAGTGTGAGATTTTCTGGTACTAGGACGGTTAATCCATTATGCGTGAAGCTGACTTGGGGGGCCACAGCTTCCTGGCAGCAGGAACTGCCCCTGGGACCCATTGTCAGGTGTGCACAATTGTGTTGATTGAACTTCTGTTTTTAGAAACTTGCATTTTACAGCCATTCATTTCCAATCCGGTAATCAGGCTGATTAAACTTTGACAAACAGTTTTTTAAAAAAGGGAATAATAACTCTTCTGCCAAATTTTAACTGGAGAAGAAGGCTGACAGCCTTGAGAGGGAGAAATGATGGGTATTTAAAAGATAAAATTTGAAAATAACAATGGGCATCTGGAGAGTACTTGTTAAAATACTTGTTAAAATAATTAGTGACAAAGCTTTGTATCTCAAATCATCTCCAGATTTTTAAGCTTGATTAACATGGATAAAGTGCCTTAAAGTGATACATGAGGTTTTGGTTTTCCTGATTTTATTTTTTTGTTTTTGAGTTTCAGTATCTCTAAGTGATGGACCACTTTCTAACCTTAGTCTACTCCACTGGTTCTCAACTGGGAGAGATTTTGTCCCCCCAACTCCACTCCCATCCTCAGAGGCTATTTAGCAGTATCTGGGGATACTATTGGTTGCTAGAACTTGGGGGGAGGGTAATACTCCTGGCATCTGGGGGGCCACAGGCCAGAGATGCTGTGGAACCCCCTACAATGAACAGGACAGGCCCCTATGACAGAGAATTACCCGGACCAAATGGTTATGGTCCAAAGTGTCACTTGGTTCTATTGTGGAGTGGAGTCCCTGGTTCTATTTTTTTTTCCTAACTGCAACCCAGATGTTACCCCAAATTCACCCTGTAGCTGGAAGAATTAGGTAACATAATTATGGGATTAATCTGATATTCCGAGGATTAATCCAATCACTGAGGGTCCAACGCCCTCCTGAAGACTTTTGAAAATGTTTGGGAGCTCATGTTCTTCCAGACACTACAAAAAGTCACTCAGAAAAGATCCTGGGCTCCTGCTTCTAGTAAGCTCACAGATTTTTATCCCATCTTCTCTTCTACTGTTACTTTTTCTGTGTGCCCACCCCAAACTATGTGTGGAACTTGACCTTTGCTTATTCTCAAATGAGGCATGAGTTTAATGGACTTTGCTGAAGTTCTTTTTTAGGGGGAGGGAGCAGGTATTTATTTTTCATAAAATAAAAGAACAGACACAAAAGAACAAACAAAGGGCTGTCATAATTTCTCTAGTCATCCCTACAGCTACTTGGTGATCTTCTTTTCCTGTAACTCTCTTCCCTTAACCCTCTTTTCCCCAGGGAAACTCAGTTCCACTATACTGAAGGTGCACAGTAATTCAATATTCCAGGTTCAGCTTGGTTGGCTCCAAACCTCCCTTTGCATAATTTGGGACTCATTACCTAGCACCAATCTGCCACCGACCATCCCCTCTGGGTCCTACCTGAACTCACACAAGATCAGGTGAAGGTTTCAATGTTCTGATTTCTTCCTTTCAGGCTCTGAGACCAGTCACTGGAGGAGACAACTAGTTCTCACTCCAGTGATGATGTAGCTTCATTCTCCCTGGTCCCCACTGCAAGTTAGACTTGGCTTTCCCATCTCCCCCTCTTTTTTTTTTTCCTTGCTTACATAATGATTTCACCCTATGCAAGTCACTCAATTTAGAATTACTGAAAGTGAAGCTTAAAGGAACCCTCAAAAGCATTTGTTTTAAGCCTCTCATTTTGGAACTAAGAAAACTGCTTAGGATTAACCCCAGGTTAATTAATGGTATTTGGGACCAGGCTCCAGGTGCCTCTTTTCTGGTAGTATTATTCACGATGACCTGGAGAAAAAGACCCAAATCCTAGCTCTCAAGGAAATCTCTTTATTACCTTGAACCTCAGTTTCCTTGATAAAAATGGGATGGGCTGGATTAGATGATCTCTAAAGTTGTTTTAGCTCTAGGATCAAAAAATCATCAAAAGTTGCCTGGAGACTCTCTGAATATCCCCCAAATTAGAAAAAATAAAAAACCCCAAACCTTCAATTTTTTTTTTGCTCTTACCATATTTAAAAAGTTTAACTTCCTTTTTAACCCATGTGAAATTTTTAGAGAGACAGAGCAATGTAATGAGAGTGCAGACTTTAAATCTAGAACATTCAGCTGTGAATACAGGCTAGACCTCTGTGTGATCTTGGGCAAGCCACTTACCCGCTCTGTGCCCTCTTGTCATCTTTACAAGAGGGATGATAATCCTAATACTGGTCCTAAGATAGCTTTGGGGGTTAAATGAGTTCCTAAGAGCACTGAAACCAATAACTGGCACATGGTAAGTGCCACGTAAGCGCTAGCACTTATCTCTGACACCTGCAATTAGTAGGATGCAGATCATGAAATAAAATAATTAGGTCAGAATAGAAAGATAGAGGGACACACTCTCACCTTATGTATACTTCTTTTCTTGCCAAAGAGCAACTGAGTCAATTTATAAAAGGCTCTCACACTATTATTTCTAGACTCTTAAAGGAGAAACTTGTAACCTCCTTCACACTTGAAATAACACATTATTTATGTCATAAGAATATATCCATTACTGACGGTGGCCTGAGAACGTGAGGGATGTGCTATGCAAGCACCTTGGCTATTGCTGTTGGGCGAGGCGTTTTGGAATGTGTTGCAGACAATTTATGTTGCCTGCAAAAATCCAAAGAAAAGCCAAATTCTTGCAAACTGGGGTTTTATAGCATCGTTTTTTAAAATACAAGTTTTCTAATCTTTGCTGTCAGAAGAGAGGCGTTTTGCCTCGGAAACCCCACTTGTATTTTAAATTAAATTATTTTAAATTAGTCTCAAATTATTTTCCTGGGAGGTCTCAGACTTGAAAATGCCTCCTCCCCTTCTCAGTTATCTTGTCCAGGAATTTGCAGTCGGAGCTCTGACCCAACCTTGGACAAGAATTTATCTCAAAGTTATTGGATCTTAGAACAGTTGCCCAATGAGATCCGAAGGTGATAACAGCTTGGGGATGGTTTGGGAACAGAAGTGCCCCCAGCGAGGGCCCTGCGTGACCCAACACCTGGTGATTCTTTCCGTTGGAAGAGATGACGGAGGTGCTGGTGTCTTCCCTTCCTCCCCGGCCTCTTGGCGTGGAGGCCTGCGAGGTGCAGCTGGGGGGAGAGAACACCAGGCAGCAGCAGTCTCAGCCTCTGCCAGCAAGGCAAGGAGTGAGCAGGCAGCCGCCGCCGATCACAGGTGCAGAGTCACCAGGCAGGCAGGAGAAGTGTGTTCCAGCTCCTCCTCAGGCCCCTGTCGATGGTGAAGGACAGCCAAGTCACACAGAGTCGCCTGTTACGCTGGGACAATTTATACATAAATCAGTCTCTGCTAGTGGTGAAGATCAGGTGGGAAAATGAGCCAGGCCTCTGGGTTTGCTCATTGTGTGCCAAGTGTGAATGCGCGCCTTGGAAAAGCAAAATCAAAAGCAGGTAAAGTCCGGGAGAGAACAAGGGAGGCTCAGAAGGAGGTTGGAACTTTCCACGTTTTCTGAGGCCTCTTTCTAACGTTCTCTTTGGAGTGTTACCTCCTATACCTATTACATAAGTGATGGCTTCTTCTCTTCCCTGGTGAGTTAGTGGCCCCCTTCCTCTCAAAGCCCACATTCTTCCTACATTGGACTTTGAATTGGATGCGGGACCCCCATCTGGCATTAGGGGGTCACTGCAGCTCTGTAGAAACTTCACCAATCACCAAGATGCATGAGGTCAGCTTTCAAAGCCATGGGAGTGTCCGTGGCTTTTCTAGGAAGGGAGGTCTTGGGGAAAAAATCATTGGGAACTAGATCCTAATATAAAAGAGAGCCACAAAACATGAACAACTCTGCAGGGGCTTCAGGAAGGAGAATCCTGAGACAGAAGAGAAGGAAGCCAAGGAGGGCCGGGTAAGAAGCTGATTGGAAGCCTTGCATAATTCAGATGAACTTGGAGGAGCCTAAGCAGTTCATGACCTTTTGATTCCCCATCAGATGTGCAAAGGATTCCCTGGGTCCCTTGGCTGACAGGCACAATGACAGCAGATTCCCCTCCTGATCAGTAAGACACCTGACATTCCTTACAGACTCCTCCACCGCTTCACTGACAACTCACTTGCTCTTGTTCCTGCCTCTCTAAGGAGCCATTTCTGTGTTCCCAGGCTGTCAGACAGCCCTCTAAGGGCCCCCAGCATCTGCAGCCACCCCGGCACTGGGCTTGTGCCTCTATTAGAGACTGGGTCCCTGTATCTGCCTGTGCTCTGCTTCTCTCTCTGCCTCTAGAAGCAGAACATGGCCACAGGCATCTCTATTTTCATTTCTACACCTCGTGTGGAACCTGGCATTAACTTGGCACCATTTTTTTATTAAATAAAACCCCAAATGCTTATTCCTCATTTCCGATGGAAGTTGCAATCTAAACCAGCTTAATTAAGAACACTGCAATTTATTTTAAAATTAACATTTACTTTGAAAAAACTCTATTATAATTTTTTTTAAAATTCAGCAGTGGAGATGAAAGGATAGACCCCAAACTAACAGCATCCTTGGCACAGTGGAACGTGTGTTACACACATTATCTCATGCAATGTTGAATTTAAGATATGGGAATTATTTGCGCCATTTTATAGGTCAGGAAACAGAACCTGAGGTGTAGAAGCAGCATGCCCAAGTGAGTTATAAAGTGGAATTTCAAACCTAGTTCCAGTTGAGTCAAAACCAGACATTACCCGCAGAATGCCTAAAAAAGAGTTTTTTTCCTGCTTTTCTCTGCAGCTGGGCAGATCCTAATTTCTAATTCTTGTAAGAACTAGTTTTAACCACAAGAAACTTAGTATATATGCACAATATAGTTAAAAAGATAAATACATCTACCTAAATTTATGCCTAAAATGCACAAAGCTAGTGCATTTCCTAAATGAAATTCTTCTGTCCCAGTTTAAAAAAATTATTTTAATTTTTACTAAGCCAACTTAAAAGCAGGGGAAAAGGATTTTAGCAGCAGACCATTTCACTGAAGAGACTGATTTGTCTTCATTAGTATTCCAAGTTTTAGTATGCAAATGGTATGCACATTTTCTTTCTCTTCTTTATATTAGTGGCAAATTATGATTCACTCCCACTGAGGAAGTGCCATTGAAAATGAAAAGAGCCTAATCTTTAAAATTAGTCAGACTTTCTCTGATTTGGGTGGGAGCATAGGGGCCTGCCAGAAGGGCTGGGGTTAGCTCAAAGACCTTTCAAGGTTTTTTTTTTTTTTCCTATTCCTGGAGTCATTTCATTATTCTAGTTTCCTGATTCTTTTCCTCTCTCACATTTTAATCTTCTAGAAATCGGGAAGCACCTTACTGTTGATGTGGATGTTTAAAGTTTTGCTATATCCTTTTTTTTTTTTTTTTTTGGAGACAGAGTCTCACTCTGTGGCCCAGGCCAGAGTGCTGTGGCGTCAGCCGAGCTCCCAGCAACCTCCAACAACCCCTGAGCTTAAGCAATCCTCCCACCTCAGCCTCCTGAGTAGTTGGGACTATAATTTCCCCCATTTTTGTTGTTCTTCCTCTTACTTGATAGTATCTTAGAATTGAGGAAATCTAGGAATCTTTGTCAGGAAGTTCAGGAACCCTTCTGATCTCTCGGATCCAAGGACTGAGGGCTGGCAGAAGGCCGTTCTGATTACCAGCTCTCCCTTCAGATTTTCTCCTGTTGGAGAATGTCATAACCCTCTGCCATCCTTTAGTTCTTAATCTATTATGTGTCATTATAGTGTCAATCTGCTGTTCCCTCCTTCCTTTAATAGGTTGGGTTGGTGTAATTAGGGATGTTTCTGATATATCGATGCTGGGCACAGGGAGACGTTGCCAAAGACCAAGAGGTGGAGGTGAGTAGCACAGGCTCCCAGGAGCTCTCGGAGAAAAAACAGGAGGACTTGGAGCTCCCAGCTTCGTGCCGGGCTAACTCCTCCTGGCCGGTGGGCTCACCCGGGAGGCAGCCTTGGAAAGTTGCCATGGGACGAGGGTCTCTCTGATTCTCCTCTTTCTGGTGTGAGTCTAGCTCAGACTGTCATTTTAGAGTCACAGTGAGGATGTCTTTTGAGAGCCACTGCTCCCTTCAAGGGTTTTCATGACATTTTCCCCATTTCAGTGAGCAAGACTGATTTTGGTTTCCTCATGTTACTTCAGGACCCAAAGGGCCACGGGGTCTTGGTCACGTCTTTGTGATGCTTATCTGTGGCAGGTTTCTCTCTTCCATAAATTTTCATCTACCATCAGGACTCTGTCTGCCCAGTATTAGTTTTGCATTTCTTAGCACAATCCGGACCAGTGGAATTACGACGGAGGCCACAGATGTACCTTTTATCAGACCTGGTGGGACACACCCTCTACCTGGTCAACATCTTAGACTGTCAGGAATTTAAATGATACCACTTATACACGGATCTGCTATACACAGATCAAGAAGGTGCTGAAGGAAATATTGCCTGTTGTAAGGGCTTTCAGCAGAAGTCCTAATGCTGAAGATAATGGTCAGTGTTTCCACATTTTAAAGAAAATGCTGGGAAGTGTCAAATCCTCCTCCTACTAAAAGATAATGGGTCATTCTGCTATATAAAGAGAGGACTAGAAATTTCATGAGATTTCATTCAAGACTAGAGTTGATAGAAGGGGGCATTCATCGCTTGTTGATCTAGCACGGAGTCTCAGGGAGGGAGGCTGTGCTTCCCTTTTATGCCATTTAGGCTAGGGCTCAAGGTTGTCCATCAGAGGGTCAGAGTATGCCCACAAGAGAGGAGGCTGAGTCATTGGCTGGGGCTTGCTTAGCTGAGGAAATCCAAATAGAAGGATTAGTGGACATGGGAGAACCCTGACATGTTTCCTGGGGTTTGCACATAACATAACTGTGCAGAGGGAAGGCTGACTGGAGCAGTCCATGATGTCAGGAGGATGAGGGAAGGCTTCTGGGAGGGTTACATTCATAGATTTTTGTCTGGTACATATTGTCCATAA